>CAWUHX010000347.1:0-305990 GCA_963922205.1 Romanomermis culicivorax
TCTTAACTTTTTAGAACGATTATTCCTCTCTTAACGTAAAATCAATCCAAAAGCTTCATGGAAGTAGTTTTCGGAAATTTCTACTCTTCTTACTCATATCTTTTCGGCCAAGTTCATAAGAGTGTGTGAATAAATTAATGGTTTTAAAATTTCTCAAACATAAAATTCCAGAAATTACGACTTTTGAATAGAAAATTCGAAACTAATTCTTCAAATAAGTGGTTGGAAAATTGGTTTTCCAGCATCGCAGGATGTCAATACCCAAAAAAATTTTTCTGGCGTTTCAGGAAGGAAAGATTAATAGCTTTTTTGGGCTCTCACTTGTCATCATAGAGGACTTAACCATCGATTTCTCATGTAATTCAAAGTCATTATGTTCTTGGAAAGTTTGCTGGAAAATTTGTTTCATGATGCTTGTAGATTGGACATCGATCAAACTCAAAAATTTCAAATGTCGCCTGAATTTTAATGAATTAACAGCTCTGAAATGTTATTGAATAAATGTTGAATGACATCTCTTTTTGATCGATTGCCGTGATGCTCAATATGTACATTTCTTTAAAAAATAACCTAGCATTGGAATTTATTCATGTATACTGATATTATAAAATTGGCTTGTAAAAATTTGGAATGGCTTGTAAAATTTCAGGTCAACAAGCCACTTGGCTTGTGTCTCGTAGGTCAAAAAAAACCCTGCCAAGTGCCCAGGCTCTTAAAATGCCTAGAAAAAGCCTACTTGATATTTTCAGGTAATGAATTACATTGCACATTATCGAACATTCGTGACGCGCTCTCAGCGATGAGTATTAGCCGAGATATCAAAAAACTCATCCTTCCACTAGCCCACCAGCGCTAAATTCCTGTCTATCAAATTATGAGCTTTAGCACACAGGTTAATGAGCCCAGTTTTACATTTTCATTAACATTAAACGTTTTCACTTGAGTCAAGTCACTCAAAAACTGACGGGCATGAATACCATTCGTCAGTATTTTAAAAACCCTATGCCGAACGATTCAGAAGAAGAACAAGGTAGGGAGCCAGAAAGTTTTCTCTACGGAGTGGCGATATCACTAAAATGTCAGAAAAAATATGCGTGACGAAATTTAACATTCGACAGTTAATCGGAAAGCTCAACTAAACTCAACTCGAACACAGCAATGTTCAAATAAAATCGCCTCACTTTATCTTCGCCGGCCGATATTTCCAAGGTCGAAAACGGTCGCACGCGCAAATACACTTTGAGAAATTCGTTTCCGACATCATTCAAATTCAATTGATCTAGTTGACTGCCGTCGGCGACAACAGCGTCCTCTAAGGCGGACAGTAAATTCTGCCGAAGATTCAAAACTTGCACTTCTAGGCTTTCGTTGAGATCAGCAAGATGATAAGCAGGTGATTTGGCGACGATATAACTACGCGGACGAAGGTCGGCCATATGTACCTACAATCTGAAACAGCCGCCGATATAAATCTATGAATGGTCAATTCATGATGTGGATTCGTCGAGATATATGAATTGGATAAACTGAAAACAGTGGGGATCATATGCTACACATTCACTGCTTTATTTTCCGCTCTCCAGATGAGAAAAATGTCAGTTTTTGTTTCTTTACCCCAAAGGCGTTTATTGACCACAATGACACTTCGACAGTTCTTTGACTTAATATAGAACTTTGATGTTTCTCGAGCCACTAATTAATCAAAAATTGAGAAATTTACAACCGTTACCTGTAATTGGGGGAAGCCCCCTCACATCTTGGTCGAATCATATACCCAAATGTCGGGACTCCCCAGAACAAACAAACTTGAAAAAAAGTAGCTTTTTGAAAAATTTTCGAAAATTGTCGACTTTTTTTGGGGATCCCACCCCAAAATGTTGGGTCGGACCTCTTACACGTATGTTTGCAGCATATGGTGAAATTATAAGGACTCACTATCGTTTTCAAAGCAAAAATTCATTGATCACGACACGAGCGTTTTTACAGTTTTTTGGGCCAAAAACGCATTTCTAGTCACTTGCTGACCTCGTTCCCTATAATTTGGAAACCCACCAGTTAAAAATCGTTTTTATCGTGTACCAAACCGGTTTGAGCTTTTACCGGCATGCCCATACTGATTTTTCTGTTTAAAAAATGCCCAGACGCTTTATTAACATTATATTCGTTTTTGTGAATGTTGAAATATTCAAAGGTCTCTGGTAATTAAACCTAGTCAGCAGTCAGCAGCCGTCTGTTGGGAAAGAGAGGTTACACAACAAACCTTCCCGAACTATATGTATGATTTACTATTTTGAAATTTACTCAAATCTATCCATGTAAGGCTTCTAGTCGGTTGGGGGAAGAGGTTGAAGTCCACATTTGTGGGAAGAGGACAACCATTTTCCTCAAAATCTTGGGTGGTCCGAAAATAGTCGAAAAGAGGCGGGAAGGTTCCAATACAACATTTGGTTATAAGGCCCGACCGAGTTAGGGGAAAGGTTCCCTCCAAACCTATCGCATACACATGTGAAAATTCGGACCAATTGGGGAGGGGTAACCCCAAATATGTGGGGTCGGGTAATAAGTTTCCCAAAATTTACGGGGATCCCCAAAAATCCACGAAAAAAATGAAAAAAATCCGAAAATTTTCCCAAAGCCTAGAAAAACTACATTTTCACTAATTTTCTCGGGTTAGGGAGTCCCAACATTTGGGTAAGGAGCTCGACCATGTTGGGGGGTCCCTGAACCCTCCCGATAACAGATATGCCCATACCTGTAAGAGTTCCGACTACCGTTTTTTCCTCAAATGGGGTCTTTTGAGGACAAAAATTTCAGGCATGGTTCTCATTGTGGGAAAAATTTTGGGGAATTTAAAACCGGAAGGACTCATTTCAAAGATCAAAATCTAAAATTTTCAGCGATTCTCGCCGGTCGTTGAGTATAATAATCATTATTTTCTATCGGGCGCAGCCGTTAGCGTATCTACTTCGAATTTTTCGAACGTTTACAACCAGAGCACCCCATGGGGGGGTATGGGGGGGGGTATTACCCCCGTCTTAGATTTGAAAATTCATTTACTACCCCCATAAAAACAGCTCACTATACCAAAAAATTTTGGTAGACTTCACCCTCTCCTCAGTAGGTTATACTAATTCGAGAAAAATTGCAGAATGTGTGATTCTGAGGAATTACTCACTGCTCTTTTTGACACATTTACTGAGCAAATGATAATGGGAAAGTATGCAACTTCTGTGCCATATAGCGATTTTTAGGAAAGGATATCAGTACATTAATATATACTACTTGTAGGAAATCATTATAAATATAATTGGGAGATGAAATAATGACTTATGTATATGTGATTAATCAAAAAATCGCCCCTTGGGAAGAAAAACATTATGTTCTTAAAATTCTGCCTCTTCATGCTCTCCTTTCCTTTTCTCCGCTTCTGCGTTGGGTCTTCTGTGCGCATATGGTTACCCAAGCTGTGGCATACTTTCCTGCTATGAGTTGAGACACGTGAAGTCTGTTGACGTGGATCAGAAGTGGTACTTGGTTTCAAACTCGTAGTTCCTAGTCTAATGGGATTAATAATACTAAAGCCACATTCCGCATCAGGACTTTCAATTGGAAGCACTGTTCCAAGCCTAATCAGCGATGGGATAAGCCCATACTGCTGAAGATGCTGGTTGAAACAATGTTTCCAAACGTATGTTGTGCCCGATTCTTGAAATGTGCAGGAATCAGTTGACACAACAGTCTTCAAAGCGTGACTATTCTGTACGTATAATTAGTGCATTAAAGTTGCAGGATTGGGAGCTGGAAAATGGAGTTGAACCAGTAAATGTTTTTTGACTGTAAAAAGCATAAAGTAGGGGCATTATTCATTTATGTGAGTTCTATGTGGTTAGAGTACTACAACTTCCCCCTCCTTGGCAAAAAGCTGGGAGCAAAAAAAAAGGTCACGGCATATTTCAAGTACTACTCTTAAAATTTACGATTTTACCCCTACCTAAATTTTTGACCTTGGGGACCTCTGTTTACAACACATATAAACTTTTGCATTTATAGACGAAGACGATGAAGATTTAAATTGTTGTTGTAGATTGTAATTTTAGAGCAGCTATTCCGGAATATTTGTAGCACAGATTCGTTTTCCAGCGTTTTAGAATATAAAAACCCAAAAAAGTAACAAATTACTGATTTTATTGTTCCTTATTCCAGCGTTTTAGAAAGTAAAAACCTGAATTTTTTCGGCGCGCCGCGTTGAGAAATAAATAAAATTGGATATTCCTAATCGAAACTACAAAAATGTTCGTAGCAGGTAAATTTATGAGAACTTAATCGTTGTTAATATGCTTTCTGCTCCTGTAGAACACCAAACCAATATTATTCATGAGTTCAATTTGACTGATCTGAATTTTCCCAATTTTTTCCTCATTTTTGAAGGTTATCGACTCCAACAATCAGAGTGCTAGGGTATGCTTCTTACATGCAAAAAAGCATCCGTGGCCACTGGCCACATTAGAAAAACGCTTTTAAAAACGTAGAAAATCTTTCGGAAATGAGGAAAAAATTTTGGCTTCGATTCTCATGAGAGAAAAAATTTTAGAGGGAAAAAACGCTGGGTGCGATCAGTTGAAGGAAGGGGGGGGGTAAATCAAAAATTTAGAGAGGGTCCCAAAAATCCCGAAAAAGTTTCAAAACTTTACCTTAAAAAAGCTATTTTTCCACATTTTTCCGAATCGGGGGAGGGGGTTTCGACATTCTACATCGACAAAAATGAATTTTTCATGCTAAACCCTAATGACAATATACGTCGCCAACACAAGCTCAAGCTTATTACCGGCAGAGCAAAAACGAATTTGAGATCCTAACTTCGAACACATTTGGGTTGTAACGAAATTATCCAATTTGAAACATTTTCACGTACCAATTTTTTCCAGCTAATAGGCTGATTAGCGACGGCTATTTGCTGTAAAAAACAACCTGAAAATTTTTCGAATTGAATGATCTAGATTGTACAACATAAATGTGTCCGAAAAAAGGAACGTGTTCGAAGCAGGGTTTTTTGGCACGGGCCATGTTGCAATGCGCAAGTAGGGAAAAATTTTGGTTGCACAGATAAATTTTTGGTTGTTCACTCTAAAATCAATAAATTTGCTTGAATTTGGCGGAAAAACCATCGCAAATTAGTTTTCTTGTATTTCATTCAATCCGCGTCAGTTGTAGGCATTTAAAACCCAATTTTTTGAATTTTGGAGAAATTGAAAAGATTAATATGACTAGACTAGAGTAATGTGTTCTGCGCGTAGCGCCAAAAATTTTTTGTGAATTGCAATATTCTGGAACGCTGGAAAATGAATCTTTCTATCTTTTATTTCCCAGACAGAATGTTTAATCTCTCAGTGAGTCTAATGAATTTTCGGTCGGACCAACTAAAATTAAAAAACTAGGCAAGCGACCAAGAGTCTCTCAACCGGGAAGAATTTCTAGCACTGCCTTACACTCAAAATGGTTTAATCACAGAAAACTCAGAATTTTTATGAAGATCGCAAAAAAATTTTTGGAAAATGATGACCGAGAAAAATGTTAGTTTTCATCAAACTCGTCAAAAAACAATAGAGGATCAAACATTTATACATAATATAGCGATAATTGGAACCTATAAGCACTAAGTAGAATGACATTTTCTAACCGCGCACTAGAATAATATAAAAGATTATAAATTAATTGAAACCCGACGCCAAGCGCCGGAAAATTTCTACTTTTTTTCATTTTAGAACGCATAAAAATGCATCTCCAGACAGAAAAGGCTATAACCTAATCAAAGGGCAGTCAGGCCTCAAGTTGCACTGTGCAACTTGGCAGAAAAAAATTGGTTGCACAGCCCGAAATTTGTTTGCTGTGTGCAAAAAAAAGCCTGGTTCGAAGACCGTTCTTCAGATGCTATATCAATTCTCCCTGTCTGCAGACTGCAATCTTCAATAGATAAAATCATATATTTTTCCAAGTTCTATGGGGGAGCGCGTTAGTTCGTTCACGTTGTAACATACCTGTAAGAGGTCCAACCAGTTGAGGGGGGTAAAACCGAAATTTCGGGGCATGTGGTCGAAAAAAGTCGAAATTTTTCCCAAAAAAGGCACTTTTTTGACCAAGTTTTTTTAGTCTGGGGGGTTGGGTATATGGTTAGCCAAGTTGGGGAGGGGAGGTCCCCCCCCCAATTACAGGTATGCGTTGTAACCTGCGCTTCCTAATTGAATTCGTTGTTCGTTATTGTAGTTTTTCATTTCGAACTAACATTACGTTGAAGCTTTCGTTTTATTTTATTTTCGTTTTTTTTATCTTGTCCAATTTCTGTTTTTTTCTTGCTATCTTTGCGTATATTCTAACTTTTGTTCGGTGTTAAATTTTTTTAGTCTTTCACCGTAAGTATAATAGTCTCTCTTTTTAAAATTTGCTTGCTTACTTTTGTTCTCGACTTCAAATCAAATCAAATTTGGGTATCGGGTTCGAACAGTTGGGAAGGGGGGTGTTCCGACAATTTAAGTATACGGTTCGACCAAGTTCGCTCGCCCAATTACAACAGGTACGCGACGCGACACAATATGACTTTAGGTATACGACACTTGGATGGGATGGAAACGTCTGAAATGAAAAAATTAAATAGCAATCATCAAAAACGCGAACAGCACGATTTTTTATGTTATCGAACAGAACAACAGTTAGTGAAAAAAAAATCAAATGACATAGGACCGACAGACGGCACTGGACAGGCACAAGAGACGAATGTTGTTATTGAAATTTGACTAGAGCCGATGAGATATAATGACATTCGAATTGCCGCTCCGAAATGTTTACTGTAGGTTTCTCCAAACTGACAGCAAACGTAAGCCTTATTGATCTTTTCTAGAAGTTGACAAACCGATAGACTGATGGATTGAATCTTGATGCTGTACATTACGGTGGACGAGAGCGGCAAAATCGAGAAAAAATATTTTTCGCCGAGAAAAAAATTTTTCAGCAAGAAAAAAATTTTTTCATCAAGAAAAATAAAATTTTTCGCCAGAAAATTGTCATTTGCCAGCAGAAAAAAAATTTGATCGAAAAAAAATTTTTTCGCGATCAAAATTGAAATTTTTATTTTGCCGGTCTCAGGCACCTGCATCGGCCGACACCAGCAACGCCGGTTTCGGGCACCTAGACCGGCGAAATCAGGAAAAAAATTACATGTTGAAGTCGTCGATCTCAATATATGAGGAAACATTAACCAAAAGACTTGAGGACGTCCGGATTGATTCATCACACCATCCACAAGATCAAAATATTTTTCTAGATGCAATTTCAAATGGGGATTTTCATTTTTTAAATGGCCCCAATCCAATTATACCGTGGTCAAAAGCATACATGCACAGCATAGAAATTTTGCTGGGGGTTAGCCAGGATGGGTGGTGGAATACAAATTTTTTTTCATTCTTGATAATGAAAAGAAAAGTCTCCGAAAGGTTTTCTAACATCCAAACAGCATATTCTTACAACTATATTAGTCAGATATATTATTAAATAATTTGCTTACAAAACACTTTATACAGTTTTAATTCTACTCTTTTGGAATCAAGTATGCTTTGTTTAGAAAAATTGTTAAACTACAGTATCATTTCCATTTTCATGACGACTTTCTCTTCTCTCTTGATCATTTTCCTTCGTCAACTTCTCAATCATTTCTAGAGGAGTCAAATCTGCTGGGGGTCAGCAAGAATCTGCCGGGGGTCAATAAAAATCTGCTGGGGGTCAAACCCATACATGCACGCGGAGGGGGGGGGGTTGGGGCCGTTTTGACCCCCAGCAGATTTGACGCCCCCAGCAATAATTGAAAAATTGATGAAGAAAAATGAACAAGAGAGAAGAGAAAGTGGTCATAAAAATGGAAATGATGCTGTAGTTTAACAATTTTTCTAAACAAGGCATACTTGATCCCAAAGGAGTAACATTATAACTTTAAAAAGTGCATTCTAAGATAATTATTCTACATATCTGACTAATATAGTTGTAAGAATATGCTGTTCGGACCTCAGAATACGTTTCTTTTCGTTATCATGAACGAAAAAAAAAATTTTGTGTTCCACCCCCTGTTCTGGCTGACCCCCAGCAGAATTTCTATGCTGTGCATGTATGGTCAAGCCCCCCCAAACCCCGCACCCCCCCCCCCATTTGCGTGTATGGTCAAAAGGCCCGGGAACTTTCAGAGTATTGAATCAAGCTGTTGGAGCGATTTTTTAATGCAGCTTTTTCGTACCTCCATTTCTTTGGACGAAGCTCGGTGTTTCTTGTTCAATCTCCACTGAAAAGTTTGGCAAAATTTTAAACGCGAATACGGAAATCCACAGGACTGAGTAAAGGCAGTTTGCTTATAGCGCTTCTAAAGATAGATCACAATGACTGGCGTTTTCTATAGATAGTTTTTGTTTAAACTGCTATATAGTGAGTTGAAAAATGACATAAATTAATATCGTCGTCGAAATTGTTTACACAAAGCTTCCGCTGTATAACTTTTTATTCAAAAAATTACGGTGGACGAGACCGGAAAAATCAAGAAAAAAAATCTTTCGCCGAGAAAAGAAATTTTTCATCAAGAAAAAAAATTTTTTCACCAAGAAAAAACATTTTGCATTAGAAAATTTTCATTTAGCCGCTCCGCGATGAAAAATTGAAATTTTAATTTTGACGGTCTCTGGCACTTGCATCGGTCGAGACCGGCAACTTGACGAGGCCTTCAACACTCAACACTAATAGCATTTGCCGCTCTCAGGCACCTGCGTCGGCCGAGATTGGCAAAATCAAAAAAAAAAATTCGCCGAGAAAAAAATTTCATCCCAGAAAATTTTTACTTGGCAGCAGAAAAAATACTTTAAAATAGAAAAAAAATTGTTGGCCGAAAAAATTTTTTTTCCGTGATAAAAAATGGAAATTTTCATTTTGCCACTCTCAATAACCTGCATTAGCCGAGATGGGCCGAGACGGCCGAGAGCGGCAATAATCGACCAATTCAGATGAATTATTGGCAGCTTTGGTCTGTAGTTCATCGTGCTAAGCCTGAAAATGCTGCTACTTTTTAAATAAAAGTTGTCATACAATCCACATATTTTAAAAAAATGCCATTAACGGGCCAATAAATGATAAATTTTGATCAGAATTCAGTCAAAAAACTGAATTTTCGGGGACTTTGCGCCAACGAAGTATTTTTACGACTCTTTGGGACGTAAGCGCGATTCTTTTGACAATTTTCCTTATTTTAAGTGAGAATTTAGCAAAAACTTTTACCTGGAGACCCTACCCTGATTTCGGCTGCTTATAGGCCTGGAGCCGTATTCATAAAGGACGGTTAAGTCTATAGACCGATCTAAGACCGGTATTCAGATCGGGCAAAAGTTTTTAAGACACGATTTCTGAGAGGTTCTACTTTCCCTATGATAAGTTGAAAATTAATTATACCTCAAAAAAGATATTATGAGTAGTTTCGTGCGCTGAGTTCTATGGTACCATTCGTTTTGCTTATAAACGAAAATTCGCGCCGCTACAGTATGCCAAAGTTTGAAAATTGTTGATTTTTTTGCATTTTTCAGTGGTCTTGCTAGCCATGCGATATTTCAAGACCGGATTGATCTTATTTGATAAATGAATATTCATTTTAAAAAGGAGAGAATAAGCTCTATTCTGATGTATTGTTTACAGTAAATAATTGCATATTACACTTTTTAATAGAGTTTAAAGCGTCAAAAACGAGCCGTCAAAATTGAAAAAATTTTGTTTATGGGCACTCCCGAGCACCTTCCCACCAGAAGCCGCAGAATTTTATTTTCTTATATTGTAGCTCATGCATTTTTACTGCATTGGTCAAGTTTTCATCAAAATTTTTGTACCGTTTCGGGAGCTGCATAGCTCCGAAGAAGGCATACTCATGAAAATTTCATAGAAATCATTGTATTTGCCAGGTGGCCCCTGTCTACCCCTTGTGATATATTAATTACCTATACTGTAGAATTATCTAATGACTAACAGACTATAGTTTGATGTATGAATTGTTTCGCAAGCAAACATTTTACACTCTGCAGGAAAGTTTGAACAGTCAGGAATTAGAAGCAAAAATTAAGAAAAATGCTAAATAGAGGCACCCCGAGCACTTTCACCTACCATGCTGCAGAATTTTATCTTTTTATTCTTTTGTTCACACATTCCTACAGTAGATGTTAAAGCAGCATCGTGACTCGAATACCCCTTCAGGAGCTACATAGATCCAAAGAAAGCAAAATCCTGAAAATTGTTCACAAATCAACAAATTGTTTTTGGCATTTTCGTGTTTTCATGGAGTTGGTTCATTATTTCAATACTGGAACCTAAAAATACATTAAAAAGGCCACAACCTTTTGGACAGTGATTTATGATTTTACCTGCATTTTCATTTACTTGATGAATTGTGTTCAATTCTTTTGAGTAACTGATCTAAATGGATGATACAAGCTCCCTGCCTAATCAAACGTCACAAAATCTATGTCATTCTCCTGGAAAAGATTAATCATAATGCTCGCTGTGTGAAGTGTTGCAGTAAACTTCGGATCAGAATTAAGCAGAATTCATTTTTTGTCTGTGTCTAATGATCTAAACCTATTAGAGTGAAATGATAAAAAGACTTGCGCCAACCATAGATGTACGGCCATCATATAAGGAAATTGTCCTTTAATCTTACAGCAATGTGCACTGTACCAAAGATGTAGCATACCCTGAGAGGAGAAACATAAGTATAGGGACCCCAGCCTTAAAATCAACAGGGTCTCTGCAAATTCGGAAAAACATGCAAAAATAGGCAAAAACCCTCCTAGAATCTCAAAAACTGTTGGGTCCAAAATCTAGATATTTTGTAGGTGTGATTGGGGCCGAGTTTAATTAGTAAATTTATAAGGAAATTTTGAACAGGTTACTCTGCATGGGATGATAGTAACCCAAACTTTGAGTAAAAACTTTCCTTAATACTGCACTGGTAATTAGTCTAATTTGAAAATGAAGTATACAAAATACTGTTGACCATGAGTGCTACCCATATGCTGAAAAGATGTTGCAGAATCCACGAACCAGAAGTACAGCACCTTCAAACAGACGAAATTTTCTCTACCACTCGAGTCCTTATTCAAGTTATCCGAACCATTTGTTGTGCGAGTAATAACCCAATGTCAAAATTTTACAATAACATCAACATTATATCAGTGAAATGGTGTATATCCTCCTTTTGATGCCGATCGAGTGGCAATAGCTTGGTTTTCAAAATCCTAGGGCAAAGGTATTATGCAATGACATCCAGACATGCACGGCAACAATTTTTCAGGGGGGAGGGTCCATGGACTTTTTTCCAGGGTTGTATGGGGGTGGGTGCAGTGTTACCAACTTCTGCCTTCAAAACCCCCCAAAAAAACCCCCAATTTAGGGAAAAAACCCCAAAATTTTCAAAACGTTTATGTATGGAACAATGCTCAATTTAGCATAATTGTATGATAAAACAACACATTCATCAAAATTTTTATTCAAATTAGACATAATGTATGAGCCTAAAATGTTTTTCCTAATTTTTAAAAAATTTTTAATTCCCTAGAAAACGCTGAAAAACGTCGGAATACTCGATAAACTCTCGATAATTAGGAAAGAGTCCGAAAAATCTTTATAGTTGCAAAAAAATATTAGACTAAAAAAGGAGAAAAAGCACTAAAGAAAAACGGTGATGATGAATGATAGTTTGTAAAAAATACAGTATTATTCTACTTTAAAAAGTAATTACTACTTGCTGAACAGAATCCCCAAAAAACCCGAATTTAAAAAAAACCCGGAAGAAAACCCCACACTATGTAAAACCCCAAAAAACCCTCAAATAAAGAAACCCCCAAATTTTGGGGAAAAACCCCGCAGTTGGCAACACTGGGTGGGTGAGCAAAAAAACAAAAAAAAAGTTCTGCAAGCCTGTTTTTCATACAAAGTATGCACAAAAATAATCAAAAAAGCTGTCTTGGAAAAAGTTCATGGCGGTGTCTGACGATTTTTTTGGCCAGGGTCTCAGATATGGAGATTTACCCCCCTACCCCCACTATGTGCATGTATGATGACATCCTCATATCATTGAAAGTTCACTGATGAAACTCGGCGCCATGCACACCTACAAAATATCTTGATTTTAGGCTCAACAATCTTCAAGATTCAGGGGGATGTCGCTGCCTATTTTTACATGTTTTTTCAAATATGCAGAAACTCTGTTGACTCTTAGGCCCGGATTTCTATACTTATATTGCTTGTTTCAGGGTACCCTACATCTTTAATACAATGCAGTTAATTGTAGGATCATTATTAATTTTTCTTAAATGATGGCACCCCCTATATATTCGTATGATGCCAACGTGCTGCTTTTGTCTCCTACAGTTCATATTGCAGTAAATTTTATATCAGAATTGAGCCGAATACATCACTCAAGTTTGTCTGATTAAAAAATATCAATGAAGAAAAATGAAAAGAACGTATCCAGCAAAGTGTCAGTATACTGCATTCTTTTTTAAATGATCGGGGCAGGGTTGCCATCCAAATTTTGCTCAAAATTATGGGAGACTCATTAAGTCTATTCAATAAATTTTTCCTTCATGATACGGACTCCTTGACAATCACTCTTTCTATTCTAACCATTTCAAAATTTTTGAAATTGATTTCATAATCTCTAGTAAGGTGCTGTTTGCCTGAACTGTGACTACCGCTTCGATCATTTCTAACTAAATGGAGTGTAATAGTGACCAGGTAACAGGAAACTATTGCCAGATCATGATTCGATCTTTCATGACATTTCAACCTGACCAACATTTTTTTTTACTTTATATTAAGATGGATGTCAGTTGATTGTGTCAGCAAATACAGTGAACATGAAGAAAACAAAAATTTGTTACATAAAATTCATTTGTGTCAATTCTTGTATGTATGTATGATAGTCTGACTAAAAATAAATTACCAACCGCAATAAGAAAATGTTTTAGTTTTCAGCGAACAATTTGCTGCTTATGTTAGCTGTACAATGCTATTAATAATTACAATAATTCCATCTCCAAAGTTTTGTAGATAAAAAACACAAAGTACTCATAAGCCTTATGAGAAAAAATTTTCCAAGATTTGCTGTACGAGTAGAAAAAAAAATTATCGGTGCTGATTTAGATTAACGATTTGCTCATGAGATTCTTTTCATATGTTGCACGTCTTCAAACCTTGAAGATGGATCATGTCCCTACATGTATATGACAAACGTAAAATGACTCCCAAATACAGGTATCAAACTGCTATTCACACACGGGGGGCTTGTATCATCCTTTTAGATCAGTTACTCAAAGGAATTGAACAAAATTTATCAAGTAGATGATAATGCAGTTAAAACCATAAATCAATGTTTTGCTACAACGTGTCCAAAAGGTTGTAACCTTTTTAATGTATTTTCTGGTTCCAATATTGAAATAATGAACCAACTCCATGAAAACACAAAAATGCCAAAAACAATTTATTGATTTTTGAACAATTTTCAGGATTTTGCTTTCTTTGGATCTATGTAGCTCTTCAAAGGGTATTCGAATCGCGATGCTGCTTTCATATTTACCGTAGGAATGTGTGAACAAAAGAATAAAAAGATAAAATTCTGCAGGATGGTAGGTGAAAGTGCTCGGGGTGCCTCTATTTAGCATTTTTCTTAATTTTTGCTTCTAATTTTTAACTCTTCAAACTTTCTTGCAGAGTGTGAAATGTTTGCTTGCGAAACAATCAATACATCAAACTTTAGTCTGTTAGTTATTTGATAATTCTACAGTATAGGTAATTAATATATCACAAGGGGTAGACAGGGGCCACCTGGCAAATACAATGATTTCTATGAAATTTTCATGAGTATACCTTCTTCAGAGCTGTGCAGCTCCCAAAACGGTACAAAAACTTTGATGAAAATTTAACTAATGCACTAAAAATGCATGAGCTACAATATAAGAAAATAAAATTCTACGGCTTCCGATGGGAAGGTGCTCGGGAGCGCCCATAAATAAATTTTTTTCAATTTTGAGTGCTCGTTTTTGACACTTTAAAGTCTAATAAAGAGTGTAATATCCAATTATTTACTGTAAATGTTACATCAGAAGAGAGCTTATTCTCTCCTTTATAAAATGAATATTCATTCATCAAATAAGATCAAACCGATCTCGAAATATCGCTTGGCTAGCAAGATCACTGAAAAATCCCAAAAAATCATCGATTTTCAAACTTTGGCATACTGTAGCCGCGCGAATTTTCGTTTGCAAGCAAAACGAATATTACCATGAAACTCGGAGCACGAAACTACCCAAAATATCTGATTTTGAAGTATGATTAATTTTCAACTTATCATAGGCCTATGTAAAAAAGGTAGAATCTCTCAGAAATCGTGTCTTAAAAAGTTTTTTGGCTGTCTAAATGAAGACCGCAGTCTATTGAGTTCAGCCCGTTAGAAAAAGACTTGCAGAAACTGTGATATTAGTAATAGAATTAAATATTAGTAGCCATAATTCTATAAAAACATTAAGATGAACTTGTTGGAGGATATTTTTGGGTCGGTCTCAGGGAGATTTACGTATCGATGCCCCGTGCCACATTCTGAAAATAATTCAAATGCCCAGAGGAAAAGTTTCTCAAACATTAAATTTTTGCTCATTTATTGGCCTGTTAATAGCATTTTTTGAAAAATGTGTGGGTTCTGTGGCAATTTTTATCTTTTGAAAGTTGCTGCCTTTCAAGGCTTTGCACGATGAACTAGACCAAAGCTGCCAATAATCCATGCGAATTGGCCACCGTTACTTCTTTTCTTGTTTTTCCCGCTATTGTAAGATGAAAAGAAACAGAACATGCACATAAATTATTGCCGATCTCGGCTGAAGCAGGTGCCCGAGAGCGGCAAAATGAAAATTTCAATTTTTCATCACGGAAAAAAATTTTTCGGTCAAAATTTTTTTTCTACTGTCAAATGAAAATTTTCTATGGCAAAATGTTTGTTTCTTGTTGAAATAACTTTGTTCTTGGTGAAAAATTTTTTTTATTGATTTTGCCGGTCTCGTCCGCCCTATTACATTGCTGCCTGGTGCATTGGATCATATTGAACTCACGTGAATAATCGTAGAAATTTTTTCGACCGATGCAATTTTTTACTGTTGCATAATTGTCAACCAGAGCACTGATGATAAGCATCAGTGTTTTTTGTGCCAAAACATGGTTTTTACCGCAAAAAAATTTGGAATGGCACAAAAAATTTTGGAATAGTACATTTTAGGCATTTGTGCCAATTGGCACAACTTTTTTGACTGGTAGAAGGCTGGATTTCCTTGATTTTTAGTCATTTAACGGGCTGAAAACGCAAAATTTTTTCGGTGCTTGGCACCGAGTCTTTAAGTACTTTTATTTGTCCCGAACCATACCTGTACTTGGCGGGGGGCCCCCAACTTGGCCAACCCAGTACCCAAAATCATTTACCCCCCAGTTAGGAAAAAATTAAAAAAATTTGCCAAAAAGTGTATGTTTTTTGGCCTTTTTTGGAAAAAATTTCGACTTTTTTCTATCCCCCCCCCCAAAATTTCGGATTTACCCCCTCCCAAGAGGTCGGAGGTCTTACAGGTATGTCTCGAACTTGAGAGAATTGTAATCATCGCAACAAACTTTGATTGTCAATGACTGATAAATGAATAGAAATGGTTAACTGCCGCTGTTCATTCGTGTGATATTGGAAACCGAAATTTATTTTTGGTGTTTCATTCGAATAGAAAAATTGACATTGTTGGCACAATTTTTCAACCAAAAATTTACGCGTCGTAACTTTCGGCTTGGTTTTTTTTCCGGAGAAAGCAGACATCCTTAATCTATTTACATCGGTGTTGAGAGGAAATTATTCGTCGTAGCTGAAAATTAAAGAAAAATATAATTTGCATTAAAAATTCTTTAAAAATATTTGAATTCTCGCAGCATGCGATTTCTTTTCGAATCGTAATAAACTGTTTTCTCGATCGTTTTTTCTTATCGCACTGACCTGCATAGATAAAATAGAGTTGGCCCAGGGTTTCTTTTGTTTGCACAGGCCAGCCAGGTTGCAATGTGCAGTGCAACTTGAGGAAAATTTTTGGATGGACGGATAAATTTTTGGTTGCTCACTCTAAAATCAATTAAATTTGCTTAATTTTATCGGAAAAACCGAACTAGTTTTGGCTAAATTTTATAAGTCAGTTCCCGGCCTTCATCCTAATTATTGTATATATGAGTTATTTGTTAATTTTGAGCATGGATTTCTGGGACTAGTGAGTAGTGATGGTGGACCGATGGCCAAAAGTTTGCCATCAGCCGATGCCGATGCATCGGCCAGGGTCACCGATGGCATCGGCCGATGGCCAATTGCCGATGCATTGGCTGTAACCATGCATGTAATTATTTGGGGGGGGGAAGTGCTACGGGAACCTCCTCCCCAGAAATCGTCGACCATATGGCTAGCCATTGGGCGACCGCCCCCCAGGATTTTCCGATCCAATGGCTAGCCATATGGTAGCCGTAGGGACCCCCATACTTTTGGTCGGAAAAATACTGAAAAATGTCAACTTTTTGACAAAAAATGTCAATTTTTTAACGAAAAAGGGTGAAAAATGTGGATTTTGCTGGCGCTTCGCGCCATGGATACATTCTTTTCGGTCTTTTTAGGGAAAAATTATTTTTTGAACTGTTTTTCGAACTTTTTTCGTGAAAAAATCGAATTTTTTTTCCTTGAGACCTCTCCCCCGTAAATTTTGGGAATTACTGACCCCCGGCCCCAAAAAAGTCACCCAACCCCCCAGACCTCGGGGCTCCGTTACATGTATGGCTGTAACATATACAAAATGCAACCTGAAGTTGCTACACTGTAATAAATTTAAAATTATTATGAATTATTCACCAAGTTCTACTAATACTTTCAACATTAAATAATTAACAACATTTCATTCATCCAATTTGTCATCAACAAAGGTATCTGTTCTACTTCCTTCACTTTGATTGCTGAGTTCACTAGAAGCTTCTTCAACTACAGCTTGTTTTTCCAGTTTGCACTATTGAATCCAATCTCAGCAATAAACGGGATCTTTTTCCACTTCTAACATCTTTTGCTTTTTAAAATGATCACTCACCAGCTACCGACCCAATTGGAGCTGATAAAAATTTCAAGGCAAGCTGAAGAAATTTTTTTCATAACGAAACTTATTTTCAACTGCACACTATTTTGACTCACATTAGCTAATTCTGGTTTTGTTGCAGCATTTTTCTTAAATTATTCTAGTAATCTATTCCAAAACAATGGCTTTTGCTTGTATAAATGTTGACATTGCATATTTTTCGGGCTACATCTCATCTTCAGATGAACTTTCAATGGCCAAATAGTGCCTGAAATTGGTCAGTTTTGTGTAAATGCTTGAATTATTTACATTAGTATTAATTGTGGCTTACTGAGAAAGTTTGGAGAATGAGTTTGAAGATTGATTCAAATTTTTGAACCATATTTTCAGAAAAGCGTTGATTTTGTTGTTTTTGATCGACAACCATTCTATCCAAAGCTAGTTCAGCTTTGTCTTCTGCTTGAGGATCACAGAAAGCCTAAATTATTTAATTTTGATTTGTATGATCAATATGTGTTATATTTCAAATTTCAATCCATCCTTTTTAAATCAAGGATCTAGTAAAGATGCCAAAGCATGAAGTCCATTGTCTTCAATGGGTTTAAAGTGGGCTCGATTATCATTTCTATGAAAATATTGATTCATTTTTCCTGACAATTCCTCCTTTAATAAACCCAATCCAGGAAAGTTGAAATTGTGGATTGAGTGGCGTAAAATTCTTAATCGTACGATTCTTTGATTTATGTTTTTCAAAAAATTTAGGCACAAAATCTATTTTACTTTTCTTCAGCTATTTCTTCCGAAATACAGGCGTTTTTAGATTCATAGATTTTTACAGTTTCTGCAAAAGATTTTAAAAAATTTACAATCTGCCAAAACATAATTAATCTAAGGTACATACTTATACATTATACATCTATTAAAGTATATTCTTACTGCCGCAGCTAAAATATCCCATTCATAGCTTGTCAAATTCTTGTTATTTAGTTCATCAATGGCAACACAGGGCAAATATGCCAGACATTAAAACAACCATTTTCACAAAAAAATAATGTATTTACTAAAGTAACTGTTAAATATATATGTGAACAATCTGTTTTTCAAGCATGAGCACCTGCATTAATTGTAACAAAAAGTTGACAAACAATCGGCCATCGGCCCATTTTTTGGCAAAACATCGGCCGATGGCAGAAAAACGCAACAATCGGCCGATACATCGATCCATCACTATTAGTGAGTAGGCATTTATTTTTCCTTTAAAATTTTCCTTAGGCTTAGGCAGGCCCTATTTAGAGAGGGAAGGGAGGGGGGAATTCCACCCCCTATTTTTTAGAAAAAAATTTTCAGCAATATCATTGTATTTATACATCACAATTCCCGAATTAAATTATTATATTTGAATACTTTTCGTCAAACATAGAATTTAGAGCATACCTGTAAGACCTCCGACCAGTTGGAGGGGGGGGGGGTAAATCCGAAATTTGGTGGGAGGGGTTCGAAAAAAGTCGAAATTTTTCCCAAAAAAGGCCCAAAAACATACACTTTTTTGCAAATTTTTTTAATTTTTTCCAAACTAGGGGTGGGGTTGGGTATATGGTTGGCCAAGCTGGGGGGGGGTCCCCCCAACCCCACCCCATGTACAGGTATGATTTAGACACTAATCCAAGCACACATAAACTAACTGAAAATAAGTCGTCTTTAAATGATTTTGATTTTCTCTTTATTCAGTAAATTCTAAAAAAATTTGGAAAATTCCACCCCCCCCCCCAGAGGTTCCCAAGGTCGAAAATTTAGGTAGGGGTAAAATCGTAAATTGTAAAGGGTAGTACTTGAAATATGCTGTGACCTTTTTTTACTCCCAACTTTTCTGCGGAGGGGGTTGGTGTAGTACTCTCACCACAAAACAATTCTCACTTACAACTTACAAAAATGATTAATGCCCCTAGTTTACGCTTTTTACGGTCAAACACCATTTACTATTTCAACCCCCTTTTTCCAGCTCCCAATCATGCAACTTGAATGCACTAATTGTATGCAGAGAATACTCACACTTTGAACATTCTCATGTCAACTGATTCCTGCACATTTCGAGAATCGGGCACAACATACTTTTGGAAACATTATTTGAACCAGCATCTTCAGCAGTATGGGCTTATCCCATCACTGATAAGGGTTGGAACAGTGCGTCCAATTGAAAGTGCTGATGCTGCATGTGGCTTTAGTATTATTAATCCCATTAGATTATGAACCACGAGTTTGAAACCAGGTACCACTCCTGATCCACGTCAACAGACCTCGCATGTCTCAACTCATAGCAGGAAAGTATGCCACAGCTTGGGTAACCATACGCGCACAGAAGACCCAACGCAGAAGCGGAGAAAAGGAAAGGAGAGCATGAAGAGGCAGAATTTTAAGAACATAGTTTTCCTTCCCAAGGGGCGATGTTTTGATAAATCACATATATACATAGGTCATTATTTGATCTCCCAATTATATATATAATGATTTCCTACAAGTAGTATATATTAATGTGCTGATATCCTTTCCTGAAAATCGCTATAGGTATGGCACAGAAGTTGCATACTTCCATATTATAGAAGTCGCGTAGTTTCCGATTATCATTTGCTCAGTAAATGGGTCAAAAAGACCAGTGAGTAATTCCTCTCAAGCACACATTGTGCAATTTTTCTCGAATTACTATAACCTACTGATGAGAGGATGAGGTCTACCAAAATTTTTTGCTATAGTGAGCTGTTTTTATGGGGGTAGTAAATGAATTTCCAAATCTAAGACCGGGGTAATACCCCCCCCCCATACTCCCCATGGGTAGCTCTGCCCCCCCTTTTTTGAAAGTCCGGGATACGAGCTTAGGCTTAGGGTACAGCAGCTGCGCCCAAAGGGTGCAGCGCTGTTGAGGCTCTTCCAAATGAAGTTGTTAGTCAAATAGTTTCAAGGGTCTTAAAGGGATAGATATAGTGTTTATATTTTCCGGTGAAATTGTGTAGTGGTAAGCGCATTAAGTCCATAGGCTGCTGGACCAGGTTCGATTCTTGAAGTAGGTAGGATTTTTCTCTAGTGACAAGGACTATGTGAGATGTGTGCAGATTTTATGCAAATGAGTTCCTGAATGCTTTGAGCGCCTGGATTTTCGAACTGATCTGTAAAGCTGGCATCTTAAGGAGTCCAAAAATGTCAGTTTGTACCACAATTTGGAAGGGAACCGATTTGTAAAAAAATTCCCTAGTTTTCTTGTATTTCATTTGGCGCGCGTCGGTCTTAGGCTTTTAAAACCCAATTTTTTGAGTTTTCGTGAGAAAATGAAAAGAGATGGCTAGATTAGAGTAATTTCTTCGACGAAAATTTTTTCTGAATTTCAATATTCTAAAACGCTGGAAAATGAATCTTTCCAGCTTTTATTTTCCTGACAGAAGGTTTGATTTCTCAGTGAATTTAATTAATTTTCAGTCGGACAAACTAAAATTCAAAAGCTAGCCAAGCGACTAAGAATTTAGATATTTCAACCGGTAAGAATTTCTACCATTGTCTTACACTCATGATGTTTTAATCACATGAAAGTCAAAATTTTTATGAAGATCACAAAAAGATTTTTGGCAAAATGACATCAAATTCGTCGAAAAACAATGCAGGATCAAACATTTATTCATAAGATGTTGATAATTAGAACCTACAAGACTAACTAGTAGAATGGCATTTTTTAACCGCCCACTAGAATAATATAAAAAGTTATAAATGAATTGAAACCCGGCGCGAAGCGCCGCAAAATTTTGACTTTTTTCCATTTTAGAACGGATAAAATGCATCTCCGGACAGGAAACCCTTTAACCTAATC
Source organism: Romanomermis culicivorax (assembly GCA_963922205.1). Lineage (NCBI taxonomy): Eukaryota > Metazoa > Nematoda > Enoplea > Mermithida > Mermithidae > Romanomermis > Romanomermis culicivorax. The sequence goes on from CAWUHX010000347.1 coordinate 21,037, forward strand.
AAAAGAGCAGTCAGGCCTCAAGTTGCACTGTGCATTGTGCAACTAGGAACAAAAAATTTGGTTGTACAGCCCGAAATTGGGTTGCTGCGTGCAAAAATAACCCTGATTGGCACGATTTTCATGCAAATTAGTGCGATGGAAGTATCTTCATTAGTCATGTTTTCATCAAACTTTGGCTTGGCTTGGCGTACAACTTTTTAAAGGTTTTCAGTACGTTTTTAGGCTGGAAAAAATTTTTTGTGCCATTGGCACAAACTTTTTTGGCCCTTTGTGCCAATTGGCACAAATATTCGTGCACAAAAAAAACACTGCCAAGCATCAGTGTTTTGGTATCAGTGCGCCTGGTGGCCACCCATCTTATAACGCGTGTAATGCAAAAGGTACCTAGAGTAACTTTAGGCAACATTAAGTTTAGGCTCTGGCTTGGGATTAGGCAATCATTTAGCAAGCACATTATACTAATTATGCCTCCTCAAGTACCCTTTGCATAACACACATTTTGAGATGTGTGACCATCAGACGCACTAATATCAGTGTTTTTTTGTGGTTTTTGGCACAAAAAATTTCGAAAATTTTCCCAAACAGACCAAAAAAGCCACTTTTTTCCTAACTTTTTCCAATTTTTTAGAGTTTGAGGGGGTTGGGTATAGGGTTGGTTGACCAAGTTGAGGGTGGGGGTTCCGACATTTGGGCATAGCGTTCGACCAAGTTGGGGGTAAGTTCCCCCCCCCAACCTCCCCACCCCAATTACAGGTTATCTGAATCTGGCAGTGGCTGTAGCGAACTTGGCTAAACAGCCGCCCGGCTGTATAGCGAACTTGGCTAAATAGCCGCGCGGCTGTTTAGCCAAAACATACCTTCTTGGCCAACCAACCGTGCGGCTGTGGAGCTAAAATACGCCTTTTTGGCTAAACAGCCGCGCACTTACACAACGAGCTATTGCTTACACGACAGACGATCAAAATCAACGAAAAAGGGATGCAACAGAGAAATTGAATTAATTTTGTTTAAATAAAACCATCACTCTGAATTTGTTAGTCAATAAAGATTAATTGACCTATGTATGTTCTAGATTACTATGGTGTACAAGAAAAACTTAAATGTGAACGAAGTATTACAGTTTTAATTTGCAAGCATGTCAAGAAAAACAGACTATTGTACAAAGCTGAACAATTGAGCTCATTAGTGTAGTCACGGAAGAAATTCTCACCATACATATAACGAGGCAGCGAGGTCTGGGGGGGTCGTGCGACTTTTTGGGCCTGGGTATATTTTTTGCAGTACTTAATTTATATTTACGATTTTATGCAAACCATGTTACGTAGAACATGAGTCAATTAATCTTGATTGACTAAAAAATTCACAGTGAAGATTTCGTTTAGGTAAAATTGATATAATTTCTCCGTTGCATCCCTCATTTCGTTGACTTTGACCGTGTAAGCATTACCTCGTTGTGTACCTGGCGAATTCGTGCAGTGGAAAACACGTAACATGGATCACTTTTTCCTTTCGAGTGTTTAAATTCAAGAAGATGTAAGTTTGAGGTCTAGGAAAATACTTTAGAACGATTATATAGATTAGTTATGATTATAATGTGATAAGTCCTACAGCAAACTGTTATTCCCTCCCTACAAAGGTACTGTAACCCATTATCGTCTAAAATTTTTTCAAAAATGTCGACAAAATGTTCAGTAGTTTCTGGCGACAATGCTCGGGCACGATTGAATCCTAGGCACTCGTGCATGCGTTCAGAAAGCTCATTCTTCCAGCATTTCATGAAACAAATCAGCCTTTGTAGGCTTATTGTTTGGAAAGCGCGATTTTCTACCAGATGAATCCAAAAACGTTTTGCCCAAACGACGAAAATCTATCATCATTGCCACCATGCCATATTGTGCCAGCAATTGAGCAATCTCAACGAGCTCCTTCTCCTCGTCTTGATTTAGAGTGCTCGGACTTTTTTCTAATGTGTGCCATGAAAATGACTGCTCGATGTTGTGTAGGCAATCGAATACACTATAGCAGCGTTTCACATAGAAAGTTTTTTGTTTCTAACTGCTTCGATGGCACGTTCAAGCTTCTCTGGGTCATAATTTTGGTATGACCTCTTGGATGTTTCAGACATTAGCACGAAACTAAAAGTAACATGAGTTTGGTATGCCACAACATGGATCAGAAGGATACATAACATGGATCATAGGTGATCCATGTTAGGTATTTCACATAAAAACTGTAATTCAAAATTGGATAAAAAAACAGCCATTTGGGTTTTTAATTGATGAAACCGTTGTTGGTAGAAGTAATTTTAAATAAGTAATCGGACTATTGATCTATAAATAAAAAAGTTTCTCACCTTCTTTATCAATTTCAAGAATTACATTCGGATCTAATTCTTGAAATAAATTTCCTGAAAATTGATTTTCTAGTGTCGCAGAATGTCAATACCTAAAAAAATTTCCTGCGCAGAGCGCCGGAAAGATTGACATTATTTTTGGGCTCTCACTTATCATCATTGAGGCCTTAACGGTCGATTTCTCAGTAATTCAAAAGTCGTTGTACTGTTGGATAGTTTGCTGGAAAATTTTTCCTACAATGCTTGTGTTGCAAATTAGACTTCAAACTCTGATAAATAAATTTTATGTTCAATTTTGAAATGAAATGGAAAACATTTATTGCTCTTGCACAAAAGAAAATAAAAAGAGAAATACGAAGCAAAATACGTAATATAATGTCGTATGAACAATAAGTTTCGTAAATCGACTCCAATCGCAAAAGATGTAGATAGATGTTTTAAGAAGCGGATAAATCATGCAGCAATGAGTTGAAAAGGAATAAGGAATAAGAAATTTTTGGCCCATTCTGCTACAAAAAAATTGTGAACACATTTTCTTTTCTTGTGTTGTTTGTGTACCCTGGAAGAAATTGAAGTATTGGAACTGTTGAAAGAAACTGATCCAATCGAAAATACGATTGTACCCATAAACAGTTCATTAACTCGCACGAACCCGTCCGGAATTTACACTGATCAAGAATTTCTCTTACATTACCATTTCCGTACAGAAACAGTTCGAATTGTAATTGATGACAATGTGTATGTGTTCTCTGACCATTTCGATTGAGAAGGGGCTTTATTTCAGTCATTACACAAAAAACCAAAAAAATAACTCTACTAAAAACGATTTCTTTGTGGAATTGTCAAAGACTTTAGTGTCGAAGTTATTTTTGTTGTACCTTTTCTTTGTGACGTCACGCTTTTACTGAATTTTAATGAGCTTCTTTCTCTAATATCGAAAACATGCCTAATTCTTTCTTATCCCAGGAATAAAGTCATTTTATTCCTGGCACAGACATTCTGCCGTTATCTGCTTTCTGTCATACGTATAAGTTTTATCCCATCAGCACAGCTACTCCTGAAATAGCGGTGCCGAGAATAACATTTATGTCGAGAACAGCTACCCCAGGAATAAGGCTTATTCTTGAGGTAACTTCTTCATCTTTCTGTCATCCGGCCCTAAGGAAATAAACCAACCAACCTATTTGGGAACAATCCGTCAATTAAAAAAGCAATCAGATCATCGACGAAAACCGAAATCAATGAACCGATCAACGACGTAATTAACCAACTAACCACTTACCAGGTAATCAACCAACCAAACTGGGAATCAACAAATCAATCAGGAAATCAACCCACCAATCAGAGAATTAACGAGCCAACTAACCAAGAAATCAAACAACCAATCAGAGAATCAATGAAGCAATCAACTAGGGAATCAACGAATCTACCATTGAATGAATAAACCCGCCAAATCCGGAAATCAACTAATGTGGAACAAAAAAATCAGGGAATCAATGAACGAACCAATCAATCAGAGAACCAACTAACTAATCATGAAATCAACCAACCGACCAGGAAATCAACTAATCAATCAGAGAATCAAGGAATGCGATGTACTAGAAGATTTTCAGATTTTAACTATCTAAAACGCATTAAAATAAACTTTTTGAAACTTTCTGACTTTACATGGTTCAGGCATAATTTTTCCTTGACCTTCCAGGTTTTCTAGATACACTGGCACATCCTAAAACGTGTTTAGACTCTGAAATGAGCTTGAAAATCAACTTTGACTGCATTCTGTCTATTTTGTATAAGATAAATACACTATACTTCTGGTTCTCCACCCTTGTTTGGCTTGACAAACACTAAAACGATTCGACAACCAACCAAATTTTTGGGCTGGCTGGTAGCAGATGAACCGATAGAATTTGTCGAGGTATGATGCCGGCGAATGTTTTGATCATTTTTGTTTGCACTAATGTCTAACATTTTATATGTCAAAATTTTAATACGATTTATGTACCGTTTTTTGAGTTGTAGCGATTGGAACACACTACACGGCCATTCAAATATATTTTTGAATCTGAATGAATCCCCAACCAATAAAGTCCTGAGAATACAGGATTCGCCATCACCTATATAATAAATAAGAAGAAAAATGTGGGTTCAAAGCTATGCAGATAAATTTTGATTTATCTAGCTTTGATATTTGCTGAACGACATGCTTCAAATAAAAGGTCAAAAATTTTAAGATTTTTCATTAAATTTCAGAAATCGAGTCTAATTGAGAACCCTTTTTTCGATTTTTTGATGGAAAATGTCAATTTAATCTTCTCGGCGCTCCGCACCATGCTTACATTTTTTACAGTATTTTAGAGAAAAATTACTATTTTTGGATCTTTTTTCGGGCTTTTTTGGCGAAAAAATCAAATTTTTATATCGTCAAAGACCCCTCCCCTTAAAATTTTGATAATCAGTGAACCGGGACCCAAAAAAGTCGCCCCATCCCTCCGACCACTGAGCCCTGTTTTATGTATGACTTCAAGTGGTGTGAAACCGGGTACCTTTTACTGTAGCGAATTTCCTCACACCTTATAATATAGGTCGGAGTCAGACAGACGTCATTTACTTCGTAACATTATTCGCAGCTTCGAATTTTCCTATCGGATTACTCAAAAAAAAATTTCTGTTGCATCTCTTCCGGTACACTCTGTTGCACAACCATTATGAATAGATCAATCACATTGTGCCAGTGATTCGACCGACTATATTTTTATTCGCCCAATCTGAACGTTTTTAATGTTTCCTGCATCCCGTTGATGGCATATTTAGCGACATAAAACGGCATTATAAATTTTCAAGATGTGCTGACATCTACACTTCCCAAAACAGTACACAAACTCGATTTAGATTTTAATATACAATGTCTTGGACATTAGTGGCCACAGAAATAAAAGGAAAAATTTTGCAGCACCTTATAGGAGGGTGCCCAAAAAAGGTTCGAAATGAGTCCTTCAAGGTATTTCGACTTCATTTTTGATACTTTAAAATGGCATACAAGAAAGTGTAACGTAAGATTTCAGAAAATTTCTTTTATACCTTCTGCATATAATGAACATTTGAAGATTTAAATTTCGAAACATGCATAGGGACTGAAAAATGACAAAAAATATAAAACTTGTAACTTTTTGAGTACTGTAAGTATGCGAATTTTGATTTTTACGCCGAATAAATGCTGTCACAATACTTAAAAAAACCACTCTAAATATCTAATTTTCATGTAGGTTTTACTAATTTCCAACTTATCGTAGGTCAATGAAGCAGTAGGTCAAATCTCTCAGAAATCGTGTCTGAATGAAGTCACGAAGAATAGCGGTTTGGAAAAATATAACGGACCCGGACCCGAAATTACCCGACTATTTTGCTGGACCCGGACCCGATATTCTCAAAGTTTTCGACCCGGGCCCAATATTCTTGAAATTTTGACCCGGTTCCAGATCCAATATTCTCAAACTTTTGAACCCGATACATCTCTAATGACGGTACACCGTCATAACTGGATAATTGGTCCAAATGGATTCTACTCAGTACAGGACGAGCTAGTTTCCAGCACCAGATCAAAGTTTACGTCAGGGTTTATTTAATTTAATGACTGGCTAACAGTAGTCACAAATGAGTATTATTATTTGATTTTTTGTACTAATATTTTGTGTTAAAATTTTTGAATCTGAAGTGACCAAGGAAATCGTATTTGATTGCATCTTGTCTACCTTCTATCAGATAAATCTACGAACATCCGATTTCTTATCCTAATTTTTTTCGGGAATTACGAAAACGATTTGGAAACCATCCAGATTGATGGTTGATCGGTAACCAGATGAACAGACTGATTTTGTCCAGTTATGTAACACCAATGCTCTTTTAGCTAAGTTTCAGATAATTACTTTATTACAATATGATATAACGATGTTATATATCTTCATCTTTACATATTTATGCGAGTTAATTGTTATAAGCTAGAATATTTATCTATTGTGCTAACTCGGGATGGGCCGGGTATCCGGATCCGCGGATATCCGCCTAAATTTTAGGATCCGGATCCGCTAAACCAGATTTTTTTGGATCTGGATCCGCTGAACAAAATTTTTTAAGATCCGGATCCGCTGTTGTCAATGATTAAGATCCGGTCATAATCGGATCTTTATTCATTATTATTCACATAAAATTTTGCAGTACTAGAAAACACGAAAAATTTTTCGGCGCTTCGCGCTGGATTTTATAATTCTTTGTAATACTATTTTTCTACAAATCGTGCTTTCTGGAGATAAAATTTCCAGTAAAGGAAAAAATGTTGGCAGTCCTCTAGTATGGAAAAGGCGAATTTTGTTATGAAAACTGTATGGGTATGGAAAATGTAATGTATGTATGAAAACGCAAATGTATGAAAAAGGCCATTTCAGAACGTCAAAATCTATTTTTCCAACTTTTTTGCAACTGTAATTTTAAACATGAAGCCGAGTTTGAATTGAGAAGCATCGTAGAATTAATTTTCAGAAATTTCAGGTTTAACTCGAAGTTTTTCAGATTTATGAAAGTTATGAGTATATTTTCCTAATTTGTAAGATGATTATGAAGGACGGGAACTCGAGTGCTAGATCAAGGTTTTTTCAGTGTATAAAAAAAAATTCCTTCATACAAAGACTTTTTGGCCGATCTTTTTACAGGTACAAACAGGCTTGTACAAAAAAACACTGCAATGGTAGCAAAATTATACTTGAGAAACAGTAATTTTTCAACAGTATCACCCTTCAAACGATTTTTGGTAGGATCATAAATTTGACCAGCACCACTGAATAGCTGTTCATAGGGAAGACTTTTCGCTGGTGCAAATTTAAGTTTACTTTCTGCATGAAGCAATTGTCCAGAGACGTTTGAGATTTAAGTTCATGCTCTAATTTGGTTTTTGAGTTGCTAGGTTCATTTTTCTGGCTATCTTAGAGAAAACACAAAAATTAATTCTTTAACATAACTATAATAGTAGCAATTTCTTCCACAATTACTTCTATTTTCATTATCTTCTTTTTGTTTAGCCGCAAACTGCTTATACTCGTATATTGCCATCATACATGTAACGGAGCTCCGAGGTCTGGGGGGGGGGGGGGTTGGAGCACTTTTTTGGGGCCGGGGGTCAGTAATTCCGAAAATTTTGTGGGGAGGGGTCCCTGAAGGAAAAAAATTCGATTTTTTCCATGAAAAATGTCCGAAAAACGGTTTAAAAAGTAGTAATTTTTGTCTAAAAAATGATAAAATATGTACTTATGGCGCGAAGCGCCGAGAAAATTGACGTTTTCGACCATTTTTTGTTCAAAAATTGACATTTTTCAGTATTTTTCCGACTAAAACTATGGGGTCCCTAGGGCTACCATATGGCTAGCCATAGGATTGGAAAATCCTGGGGAGGGGAGGTCGCCCAATGGCTAGCCATATGGTCGACGATTTCTGGGGGGGGGGGGTTCCCATAGCACTTCCCCCCCAATTACATGTATGATTGCCATATGTTTCCTCTCCAAATGTTTTCTCTGACATCGAGTAGCACAACCTTTTCTGGATAACTGTATTCTGCATTTATTGCACTTTGCCTTTTCTTCATCATCTGGGAACACTGTGAAGTAGTCCCACACTCTGCTAGTTAAAGAAGAACTTGAATCCATAATTCCTGAAAAAAGTTTCCATTTCTATTTATTTCTTTTCTGATGAAACCAATATTAATCTAAGCATGAATACAATTTAATGAATAAAAATTACTAATTAGTTCATGTTAACTATCTCAATAAACGAACACCTCAATCATTAATAATCTATTAATCTATTGACACCAATGAATATAAATTCATACAACTCAATTTTAGACAAATTAGACATAGTACATATACTTATTGAAGGATCCAGATCCGCTCGGATCTGTTCCTCAAGATCCGGATCCGCTGAACCAAATTTTTCAAGATCCGGATCCAGATCCGCTGTCGCCAAAAAAGTCGATCCGGCCCATCCCTAGTGCTAACAATGTATCATAGAAAAGGACATTGTTCATTTTAATCATGGCCGTCTAAAGCACATAGTACATCCAACTTAGCTTCACATTTTCATAGAGGACGAGAGAAACCATTTCATTAAGTCCCTCAAGACACCGATTTTCATGAAGATTATCAATAATGGTTCTCTTAATATCGTAATGTAAGGTAGGATTCAAATATTTTGAGTAATAAGGTGGAGGTGGAGGGAAAAATATCAATAATTGAAAGGGATTCATCTTATTTGTGAAAATAGCGTCAAAATTTAGTTCACGAACTTCCAATTTGTCTAATTTCAGTTTATTCAGCCGCTCTTATGAGTATTTTCTTCGTGAATTTGCATTAAATATTTTCAATTGTCAACCATTGCTTTTGTACAAATTTTCTTTTGAGATGCGGTTAACTTATCAACGTTTTTGTGTGAGAGCTTGCTGTCGTATGTTATGTACTGCATGTTCGAACGTCGACCTGGGTACTAAGGAAGTATTAAAGAGCGATCACGGTGATTTGAAGCTCGATTCGATAAAAATTCTCGGTAAATTGTACAAACGCGACGAAATGACAAACGTTACTACAATGATTAAGCTGTTGAGTCAGAGAAAATTACATCAAAATCCCTACAGTCCGATCAGGATGTTATCTTTGCGTATCAGAGACTATTTCCATAGGAATTATCGGAATCGATATCGAAGTCCTTTACATTCATTCGTCGATTATCTGGAGCCCGTAGTCACCGTTGATCAGAATTTTGACAGCCTACTTGTACCGGCCGATCATCCTAGTCGTAAGAAGGGAGATACATATTACGTCAATTCTGATTTGGTCATGAGGTAAGTAAAATAATTTTTTAGAGTCAAAAAATGAACATGTAATAGGGAGATGCATACATATAATAGTGTTGAATTTTCAAAAACGGCATGTCTTCCCCCACTATGAGGACCAATACTTCCCCCACCCAATATGGCCGAGATATCGTATGTATATAGAGGAATAATGGGTGAATCTCTCACCCAAATTTCGGTTTCTCCAATCTCTAACAATTCATAACAACCCTCTATAAGGACGCGGGCCACCCACTTGATCCCATCAAGGCATCTTATTTGTGTGTACCGTTTTTTAGCGACATAATTTTTCTTGGCGCGACAGAAATTTTCATTAGCTGCCAACTTTATTGGTTTCCTGCTAAAAACAGTAGTTAAATGTATGAATGGAAGGTCCCCCAGCTACAGATAAGTTCTCGTTGATCAGAATTTAAAATTTTGAGAGATCCGCTGAGGTAAAAAGTTCGGTACTCATGGTTTAATGCATACATGTAACGGAGCTTAGAAGTCGGGGGATAAAGCACTTTTTATGGGTGGGTCACCCACCGAAAAAATCTATTTGTTTGCTCAAAAAATCGGAAAGTGCTTCAAAAAATAGTAATTGTTGTGTAAAAACAATAAAAAGTTCTGAAAAATTATAATTTGTGAACATTTTTTGTTAAAAAAACAAACTATTTTCTACTGAAAAATCAACATTTTTCAGTTATGATCTATTCAGAAGAATTAGTTTTCTATAGCAAGGCTATTTTATTTATACGATTTTCAATGCTTTAAGGCATACATGCACACGGCTAGGAGTCCCAGGGTATGGAAAATGACCAAAATTGCTTCTATAGTAATCTTTTTCTAGAAATCAGGTATATAATAGTTTGTTTACATTAAAATGAAATTTTATTGCGTTTTGTATCAACAAAGTTGTTTGCTGAGATTACTGACAAATTTGCCTTATTTTTATTTGTTTCAATTAAAAAATTTTACTTTCTTCTCCCCTGATTTCATTCACTATGATTGTGCATTTTTAATTTCTGTAGACTGAAGTTTTTGGTAAATCCTGTCAGTGACAAGATAATTTTAAATTTTGTCTATGTGGCTTCGGACAATCCTAGGTTATTACAGAAATTTTTCACTTAGTGCACAAAATTCATGTGAACTTTACAATGTTTTGACCAAATTTTATTTTTAGCCCTGAAAGCTGCCGTCACGAGTGACTATTCAGCTGACACAGGGTCTCATTGACTCGAATAATTTTCTTACAGGAATAATTTTAATGTTTGTTGCATTTTACTTTGCCAAGTTTTTGACTTACATTAAACTTTTGCAGAATTTTCGCCCTATAGTAAAACTGCCAAATTTTTTAGGGTAGGGTGAATCCATACCCTGTGTGCATGTATGCTCGGAGGTCACCATATGGTCGAAGATTCTTGATGATTCCATCGGCTTTTCGCCGCCCCCCCTATTATGTACATGTTATGTTTGCGGCATGGTAATCCACGGAAAAAATTTGAAACATATTCACACTATTGCTATAGCTTCTGCGAGGACTACAATTTGTAGCTTTTTATAGTATTGTTTGAATTTTTCAATTTATTTTGAATAGCCAACCAATTTGGTCAAAATTTGTCATGATCAGTGTTTGACGTTTGGATTCTTTCCACCAGAGCCCACACAAGCGCTCACCAAAAAGACCTTATTCGTTCTGGCCTTGATCATTTCTTGTGTCTCGGCGACGTTTATAGACGAGATGAAATCGACCGCAGTCATTACCCCTGTTTCCATCAAATGGAAGGGGTTTCATTATTCACGGATGAAGATGTAAATTGAAATAAGTGTCTTTGAAAAGGAGACAATTTATACTATTTTCGTAACACATTTGACTATTTCTGAGTGCAAATTAATCAATTCCTTTTGAAGTTTTAGTTACCATCTTTCTTCACAGAAGACCACGAAAATTTAAAAACTGATCCTTTAACATCGATTTTTTCCACGTTATTGTTAATTTTCTCGTAGTGTATTTTATTTAGCTTTACCTTACTTGCCAACAATCTGAAGTCGTCGAATTATTCGAAAAAGGTGAACGTACAAGCGAAAAGCAAGAACAACATACGTACGATTGTGCTAAAATTATCCAACATCATTTGAAATTCGTACTCGAAGGTTTAGCCAGAGAACTGTTTGGTCAAGGTTTGTTTTTTTGCAGCTGGGGAGCATACCTGGACAAGCCCTATCGGTTCGTCTCGTATCAGCCAACCCAAAAAGTTAGTTGTTTGCCGAATCGTTTCGGTGGTTGCCAAACCAAACAATGGTAGAAAACCAGATGCGTAGAATATACATGTTGTATAAAATAAACAGAATAGAATTAAAGATGATTTTCAAGCCTATTTCAGAATCTGCATACTTTTTAAGACGTGTCAGTGTATTCACCTGGAAGGTCGGGGGACAAAATTATGCCTAGAATCATGAAAAGTCAGATAATTTGAAAAGGTGCATTCTGGTACGTTTTAGAAGGTCGAAATCTCTGAATTTTCCAATCCAACACTTTTATTGATTCCTCGATTGGTTCATTGATTCCCTGGTCATGCGGTTGATTTCCTGATTGGTGGATTGGTTTCATGGTTGGATTGGATAGTTCGTTGATTTCCCGGTTGACTCGTTCATTAATTCCCTGATTTGTTGGTTGATTCCCTGATTGATGGATTGATTCACTGTTTGGCAGGTTGATTCTCTGTTTCAACTTTATGGTTGATTTATTAATTGCTGTTTAGTGCTTAGTTGGTTGTTTCTCTGATTCTCTCGTTGGTTGATTTCCTGATTTTGTTTATTTGATTGATAGAGTGTTCTATGATAAGTTGGTTGGTTGATTTTCTAGTTGGTTAATGGGGTCTAATTTTCAGTGCTTGATGGTCTATCTTCAAGTCCTCTCTCCCGTTTTTGCAGTTAAAATCGGTTTACAAGCAAAACATTATCTCCTGTTGAGAATTAAATCATCTGGTACCGAAGTCGCATTATCTGATATCGAGTTGAACCTATTGTCCAGGTATGCTGCTGGGAACATAAAGTTTTTCTCGCAGATTTCAACTTTTGTCCCTTAGAATAATTTTATACCCATATTTTGTTTTCCGATATTCAATATCGCTGGGTAAATGCCTATTTTCCGTTTACGCATCCGTCATTTGAGTTGGAAATCCTGTTCAATGGTCGATGGATTGAAACGCTCGGTTGTGGCGTTATAGAACAAAGCATCTTAAATGAAAGTAGTGTATATCAGGACTCAAGCTTGTCATTGAATTCTTCGAAAATTGTGGAATGGAAACTAGCTCCTATTTTGGCCTCCTGAATTTTTCAATTTTAAAAAATAATTTATTTGGTGCGCAACGTAATGATTTCTAGCTGCGTATTCCTTCTTGTCAGGATAAAAGAAATGGAAAATGATTTTAGACATAATAGCGGAATTTATAGAAATTATTTAATGAAAAACTAAGACAAAATAAATTATCTGGTCGTAAGAGATTCCTTCTTCCATAAGGTAAATTTTATTGACTAATAAAAAACACTCGCGTTATCATCGTAGCAACCTCGTAGCTTACTACCGTACTTTGATGCCGTTTCTGGCTGTACAATTTGGATTTTGATGTCGAAGAGAATACGTACGATTTTTTCAGGAGAAACCCTGTAATAACTGCAATTTTTGAACACCTTATGATACCGATTTTTTTATCACTATCTTGTACTTTTGTGAGTGTCCTGTGCAAAAAAATTTTTATTGCTCCGCAAGAATAGCCGATTGACGCTCGTTTGCGTAATAAAACCGCATTTTTAACCGAGAAAAATTGACTGGCACGCTGCACAGAACGAAAATAAGTGTAAATTGTTCAACATCCATTGGTGTGCGACCGTATCAAATTCCATGAAGCTGCCGATAACCATAAGATAATAGATTTATAATAATATAAATAATATAAAAACGATCAAAAGACTACCCCACATTTCTTTTTTTGAGGTACATTTTAATATTCGCTTATCGCAACGTATCATTCCGGGACTAAATTTTTTCAGACATTGTGTCAATTTGCACAACTTCGAACTTTTGTGTGATGTATAATTTATTTAATTTCCGATTCTCCTATCAAGATTCTAGAAACAAAACTTCAGGCTGTGGAACATTACCAAAAACATCTCACGAAATTCGTCCTATGCAGCACGGTGGAACTACATGGTTATGTAGTTTTCGGTCATGATTATATTTTGACTTAGTCGAACTCAAATGTATTGTATCCAAAATGCTTTAATTAATTTTCTGAAAACGTCAAGATTCCTGCCTTTTTATTTTAGGTTGTTTTGCAAGTAGTAGTTTCATCTGAATTTGTATTTGCAATTAATTTTTCTTTCATTTATTCAGCCGGTGCTGACTACAAAGTTGGTTGGGCGTTCGGCTTGGGCATCGAACGTTTGGCAATGATTTTATATCATATTCCCGACATTCGATTATTTTGGACTCGAAATCCGGAGTTCTTAGAGCAATTTCAAACCAACGATTATAACGCCCCTATTATTTATAAAGTAAAAATGACATTTTTGCAAAATTTCCCTATGATTCGGCACGGTAATTTCACAACATGAGACCATAATGTTGTGAATTATTTTTCTGTTGCGCTTAATATTCTACTTACTTTCAAATAATCGACGCATCGAGGTCACAGCACGTCTTTTGTGCAAATTGCTGATCCACACCGGAAGTGTTTTGTTCATGATCTTCTTTTTCTGTCATTTTAAGACTACCGCAATTAATTTCTGGATCCTTAGTAAGGCCCTGAGTTGCCAGCCGCAGGATTTTCTTCCAAATGCGGGTTTTTTAGTTTGAGGCTTTTTCGGGATAAGTTTTGGGTGGCATTTTGGTCGGGGGTTTTATTCTACTTGAAGGTTTCTTATGGGTTCTGTCTAAAATCGATTATTGATAGTGAAGTAACCTCAAAATTTTAACATTTTTAATGATCATCATTTGTTATAATCCAGCTCAGGCGCGAGCGTTAGCATGTCTACTTCGCTTACTTATTGACATTTAATAGTTGTCAACACCTTCTTTCAATGTCTCATGTCTGTTTAATCTATAATCTTTGATATTACGCTTTAGTATTTGACGAAAATAAAGATTTTCTCGATTATTTTCACAAAATCTGTTTATAGTTTTCAAAATATTGCGAATTTTTTGAACCTAATTTTCCTGCATCTAGCACATGCTTAAAACAGCTTGGGACAGTGACAGAAGTTTTTGCTAGTTGAGCAATCCAAAGGTTTGGTTGCTAATCTGATTTTTGAATTTTAGATGGAGGCTTTTAATATAATTTTTACATTTTGTCTTGGTATGGAAAATAATTAAATTGACTGCATAATTAGACCGCTTATCCAGGAAATAAATGTTGACAAGATTCATTCTCCAGCATTCTAACGTCAAAATTCGTAAAAAATTTCGCTACTTCGTGTCAGAATTTTTTTAGTCATTTTTGGTGTTTCGCCTGAATTTATTAAGTATGTTTAACTTCAAGTTGATTTTCTACCTGGTCAGCTGATTAAAAACTTCATCTCTTTGCTAAAGTTTGAGCATCATTCTAGACTGCAAAATTCGAAGCCTGAATCGTAGACTGAATCTTGAAAAGATTCATTTCCGAGCATTTTACAAAAATAGAAATCCAAAAAATTTCCTCGCGCCGCAATGAAGGATGAATCAAATACAGTCCATAATTCTTTACTTTAGCTGATCACAAAGATGTCAGAAGTGGAATTCCTGGGAAAGTTGGAATTTTTGCTCGTTTATTATTATTAATAAGCTACATTGTTATTATCTGAACTAAAGCCCGAAAATTTTGTTCGTCCCCATTTCTAGTGAGTTAGTGACTGCAGATGCATCCGATAAGCTTAAAAGAGCATAAATTGAGCGTGATTGTGCGGTTTTTCTTAGTATTCTATGCATATTTTGTTTATCTAAAAATTTTGGGGTTTTTTCCCCAAAATCGGGTAGCAAAACTGGTAAGCATAAATGTATTTGGGGGAAGTGCTAATAGAAACCCCTCAGGAATCACCGGCCATATGGTAGTCGTAGGGACCCCCATACTTGTGGTCGAAAAAATATATCTCATTATATAATTTTTCAAATTGGTCTATTCACTGTTTTTCTACAAATCAAACTTTCTGGGAAAAAAATTCTCGACCAAGGGGAAAAATATCGGGGTTCGACATGCAGAAGATGAATTTTCGTTCATTTAAGAGATAAAAAATATCAATTTTTCCATTTTTGTCACTATTATTTTATATATGGAGCCGAGTTTGAATTCATGATCATAATGGAGGTGATTTTCATAAACTTCAAGTTTAATTTGAATTTGTCAAACTTATGAAAGTATGAACATATTTTGCAGTTTGTAAAATGATATATACATGTTTTCGAACCATGTATGTTTATCGAGTAAGCTATCCTTAAATTGATTTTCCAGCCTTTTAGAAAGTCTAGAAAAAAATTTGTTGCCTAGCGCCAGAAAGATATAGGAAACAACCAAACAATAAGAACAGAAGCTGCATTTTCAAAACCCTATACTTTTGAGTCAGAAGCAAATGAACTCAAATGCTATCTTGGACGAAGGTTTGTGCGAAAAACAGCGAAATATCGTGTTTTTTGCGTAAAAAAATTCTCTTCGCACAAAGATTTCTCGGCCGATCTTTGTACATAGAGAAAGGAGCCTGTAAATGAAGACGCTGTTTGAAAATCAAATTTTGAATACTAATTTTTTAAACTCGTATCAACTGATTGAATATGTATATAATTTAATTAAATAGTACGTTCTGCAGTGTGTTACTTGCCCGTTTTTTGATATTCTTCAATTAAAAATTTTTGGCTCCCAAAATTTCTATTTGGCCCCTGAAAATTTAGGCCTAGGAGCCGTTTGGCTCCTGGTTTTCAAACCAAAAAAGCTTGTTACAGATAATGAAGAAAGTAAACGTTACAAAGGGTCAGACGTGCCAACAGTAACCTTAGAAGAAGAATCAAAAATTGCTGGAGTGGACATTGAAGCTAGTCTAATTTTGCCACATGCAGGTTTTCCCAAACATTATCTTATCTCCACCAAATACAATATTTTTTGTATGGAACAAAAAAATAACAGTGCTTCCCGTCTGATCAGAGCCATTGCAGCAATTAATATCGACACTAACCATGTAAGCTCATACGTGTAAGAGATCCGATCAGTTGCGGGCAGGTCGAAAAAATCCGACAAAAGTCGAAAAAATTTCGAAAATTTTCCCAACAAAGGCCAGAAGAGCTTCCTTTTTCCAAATTTTTCCGAAGAGTTGGGTATAGGGCCGACCAAATTGGGAGAGTTCCGACATTTAGGTATAGGGTCCGATCGAGGTGGTACCCCCAACCCCACAATTACAGGTATCTGTAAGCTGCTATAAGAGAATGGTTTTTCAGGACTCGTTTATCCTGCAAAGCGAAGTTTCATTACTATTTTTAGCTGGGCCGTGCACAAGGGGGGCGGGGGGCGGCTGCCCCCTCCCCCCATTGAGGCAGTAACTCTAAACCGAAAAGATGCGTTTTGGTGGACTTTAAAAGGTCAAAATCTCAAAATTTTCCGGCGCTTCGCGCCGGTCATGGGTATAATTATAACTATATTCTATCAGGCGCGGCCGTTAGCATATCTACTTCGACTTAATAATTAATGCTCAACAGTTTCTATCAATCAAGTTAGCTCGTTTCATTTTCTAATTGTTTACAGTCAATTATGTCGCTGAAAATAGAGATTTTTCATCAAGTCTCTCAATTTTCTCCCTCGATGATTGGAATTTTTTAAACGTTTACAATCTGAACTTTTGCGTTTATTGAAGGTGGAAATTGAAGACATTACTCTAGAACGCGATTTCAAAACATTTGTTCACGAATTATCTGTTGGAGAGATTTATTTTTCAGCGTTTTAGATTACAGAAACCCGGAAATTTTTCCGGCGCTTCGCGCCGGAATGGGAGGCAAATTACGCTTCATCAGTCTGATTTTGATTTATTTCCCAACGTTATGAAGGTTCATTTTCCAGCGTTTTAGAAAGTGAAAATCAAAAAATTTTCCGACGCTCCGCGCCGGACCATTCAATAGAACACCAATATATTCTTCATGAGCTCATTTTGACTAACATAACCAGAATTTTCTCAATTTTTTTCCTCATTTTTGCTGGCTTCTGACTACAAATACAACAAAATGCTTGGGTATGCTCCTAAAATGCATAAAAAAGCATCCGTAGCCACATTATAAGCGTTTTTAAAAATGTGGAAAATTTTTGGAAAATGAGGAAAAAAATTTTGGTTCCGGTTCTCATGTGGAAAAAATCTTCGAGGAAAAAAAACGGTGATGCACACAGCATATCCGCGTAAGATCAACATTTCCTGGGGCTATTCAGTGAAAAAATCTAGTCCGCCCCCCCATGAAAAAATCCTGCGCACGGCCCTGTCTTATTGTATGAATGCAAAAGGAATGTTAGAGTAAATTAGAATGAACATGTAGCTTTCATAATACAATTTCAAAATTTATTTCTGTATCTATCGGACGAGGACAAATTTTCTTTGTAGTGAATTAATATGTGCTTGGTATGTTTGTGGAACCAGAAAAATGATAAACTATTGATTTTCTCCATAATTACAATGTTATAAGTATAAAGTGATGTAATTTGAAGGAATGCAGCTCAATAAACGGTACTTTTATTTTCCTAATTTTTTGCTCATTAAGGGGTGCTCTTGAGGCGGACAAATTTTGGGATACATCCAGCGCATATGTGGGTTACTGTCGGCCGAAATGTGTCAATTTTTAGTGAGAAAATCTTGAAATTTCTGTGTTTTTTAGTTTATAAAAAAATAGATGTACAAGTTTTGACATCAAATGTAAGTATAATTAGAGCGCAACATCTGCTCCTTCATTTTAAAAAACTTAACAGAGTGCAAGGCCGTATTTAGAGGGGGCGGGGGGGGGCGGCCGCCCCCTGTTCATTTCATGTTCAGAACAAAAATATTGTTCTCAATTTTACACATATACCGATTGAATTGAAGACTTTTCCAGCTCTTCGGCGATTCACCTAATGCGTTTTACGAGAAAGTCATATAGTCAGCCGACCTCCGCCCCCCCTAAAAAAATTCCTGGATACGGGCCTGACAGAGTGTAATACAAATTCACAAAATGGTGCTTGGAAATACAAAATTTTATGCCGTTTCATGCAAGTTTTGCAATTTTACATGACGATAATGTCGTGAAAAGTGAGTTTTATGTTAAATAATAGTAACCATGATAATCAGCGTCGGAAACTAAACATCATAATGAAAAGTTATGCCAAATTTTTTTAGTCATCACCCCTGATAATTGGGCTCGACATTGACTCTTAAGATAAGTATATTAAATGTAAAAAATATATATATACACTGACGCTTTTTTTTCGATAAGCCAATCAAACCATTCCCTAAAATTGTGAACGATATGGCAATGTGGCTCCCAGAGGTTCATGAAAATCAGCAATGTTACGATAAAACGGACTTTTACGATTTAGTCCGCGAGATTGGCGGTGATATCATAGAAAAAGTCGAATTAATTGACGATTTCTACCATAAAAATATGGGTCGACAAAGTCATTGCTACAGGTATACTGCCTCTTTTCGTTTTTTAGATTTGTATACCATTCGATTTTCAGAATAACATACAGGCATCCAGAGATGGCGATGAGTCAAGGTGAAGTGACAATACTTCACCGAACCATAGGTGATATGGCCGAGGAGCGCTTAAAGGTTGACATCAGGCGATGAGGAGATGATATTGTTTTTTAAATTATAGGATTTCTATCAGCTGTTGTATTAAAAGTGATGTGTTTGCTGATCTGTCTGTTTGCGTGTCTTCCTTGTTTGATATGTGATTTTGTTGTCGAGACTTTACGTTCACACCATTTGTCTCCACACATTCTTCCATTACTGTGTCAATCAATAAATGTCGTCGCGAATTTTTTTCCGTACACAACAAACCAAATTTTGAATTTGTGTAATTTTTTCTGTCAAGTTGCACGAACCTGATTGTCCTTTTGATTAGGTACTAAGGTTTCCTGTATGGAGATGCATTTTTATGCGTAATATAAAACGGAAAATGTTTCGGCGCTTCGGGATTTTAATTCATATTTAATTTTTCTATATCATTCTCTCGTCACTGTTTTTTTCCACGTCTGCACTATAATGTAGAGAAAATTTTTTCGAATGATAAATTTCTAGAAATTACGATTTATGAACACAAAATTTTAATTTAATTTTTGAGATATATGATCAGAATGATTATCAGAATGTTTCAAAAAGCTCAAAAACACTTAAATAAAGTGTTTATGAGCATTTTCAAGCGAAAAACGAGGATTTTAAGACGAAAAAATTTTTTTCCCACATTTATGGAAAAAACGGTGATTCTAGTACGCGATTAAAAAATTTCATTCCAGTGAGCTTTTTTTGATGCTAAAACATCGTCTTTGGCTCAAAAAAATTTGGAATGGCACAACAATTTTTGGGCGTTCGTGCCAATTGGCACAAATTTTTTTGCTGGTCGTGGGCTAACTTTCCTTGATTTCTAGTCAATTTAGGGGCTGAAGAAAGCGCAAAATTTTCTGGGCGGCTGCCGCTTAGCGCCGAGACAATTAGTAATACTATTTGACTACCTTTATTTGCCTCGAACGCGAGCAAATTACCTTCGAATGAATATTGTATTTGTATTACTGCGGCAAAGTTTATAGCTTGTAAATGAATCATACCTGTACTTGGGGAACTTGGCCAACCCTACACCCAAAATCATTTACCCCCCCCCCCAACCCACCACCAGTTTGGAAAAAATTGAAAAAATTTGCAAAAAAGTGTATGTTTTTGGCCTTTTTTGGGAAAAATTTCGACTTTTTTTCTACCCCCCCCCCCCAAATTTCGGATTTATCCCCCCCCCCCAACTAGTCGGAGGTCTTACAGGTATGAAATAAATGACATGAATGAGTAGCAATTCTGAACTTTTTGTGTTGATTCAATGGTACTGAGAACCGAAATTTTTTGGTGTTTGATTCAAACAAGAAAATTTACATTGTTGGCACAATTTTTCGACTAAAATTTACACAACTTGACTTCGATCAGTTTTTCTTATCTCACTGACATGGTTAGATAAGCTATATCCTGAGGTGTTTTATAATGATCGTTTGACTATATTAAACTTAGAGGCACTTGAAAGTAGAAGGCGTTTGAATGACTTGGTTATGTTATATAAGATAATAAACTATGAAGTAGACGTAAAATTGAGTGATTTCTGCACCATTACACATTCTCAGACCCGATCCAACCACAATTGGAAGTTAAAAACAGATATTCCAAGGACTGATATTAAGAAATACTTCTTTACAAATAGAGTTATTCCTATTTGACTAAACTTCGTGAATCGATAACAACATCTAAAAATAGTAAAATTTGCTGTAGTTAGTTCACCGCCAGGTTCGAAAAGCAAAAATTTGGACAAATCTTAGATGTCTATCTGTGATTTCCAACTGCAGTATATATGTAATAACCTATCAATTTAAAACCCTCTTATCAAAACGGTATACTTTGGAGTTGTCTGTCATTTCAGCTTTTTTGTGCATTACATATAATATTATATATATATACAATTCTGTGGTTAATTTTTTTTATTACATACATTACATTTGGTATATTTCTCTTTATTCGTGGTTTTCCTTCTTTTTCTTGAATTAAAATATCCCATGCTCTGTTCTTTTTTTACTTTTCTCATTTTTTCATTTATCGTTCCTTATTATGTGCCCACTACTACTGTATTTTTATTATAATAGGGATTTCCTATAGTATATGAAGTGATGACACTTCTGATAAGAATACTACTTCTAGCTGCCCATTTCAGAGTCCCTGACTATTCTAAGATGATAGGTTAGGCTTCAAGCAGGTTTTTACTTGGTTATTTTGATGTACCAAACATTCTAAAGAATTAAACCAGAAAAAACCACTAAAAGCCATAGGAAAGCCAAAAAACCAAAAAGTCTAAATTTTAAAAATTTGGTTTTTATCAACCTTAGTTTGAACTTTATACGACATTGTGAAAAAAATTTCCAGCAAACTATCCAATACTATAATGACATTGAATTAAGGAGAAATCGACCGTTAAGTCCTCTACGATGATAAGTGATAGCCCAAAAAGAGGTTGATCTTCTTGGCACAAAGCGCTGGAAAATTTATGTAGGTATTGACATTCTGCGAAGCTGGAAAATCCGTTTTCCGAATATTTATTTCAAGAATTAGATTCGAATTTTGTGTTCATAAGTCGTAATTTCTAGAAATGTTTCATTTGAAAAATTTTAAAACCAGCCATTTATTCGTGATCTTTCATAAATTTGGCCGAAGGGCTATCACGTCGATTCAGGTGATAGTTGAATATTTCGTATTCCGGAACAGATGGCTCTAAATATACTACACATCGGGAAAAAACAAAAGTAGATTTAGAATGAGCATTCTTTTTCCGAAAAGAAAATTTAAGTTACTTGTTTTGTGATAGAGGTCAGTAAGATGTAATGTGATTCACGTCAAATGAGAAAATCCGCTCTGAAAAGTTTCGTATAGCTGTCACAGCGGTACTTTAAATTTTTGGCTACAGTAAACCATGATACCGAGATGATAAAATGCGAGTGATATCCGAATATCGCAACGTTATATTGAAGACGATTGATAATTATCGAAGATTTACTATCGCATGCTGAAATCTGTTATACTTCTTTGCTGAGATATAAAAATATTTTTTATTGCTTTATTACTATAGCAACGGTGAGACGAATTTTAATTTCACCGCTGATGAATTTGCGTGCTATGAATATACTTCCATGAAGCTTTTCAATTCAATTTACTAAGAAAGGAACAATCGCTTCGAAAAGTTTAGAAATTTGATGTATATATCTCTCAAAATATGTACATATCAAGCAAAAAATGCGGATCTTGATTAAATATAAAGATAAAATATTAAAGATTACCAATTCAAATATGAGATAATACGTTTGATGGAGACTATTAAGGGGTAAATGATAAGTGAATGTGAAGTAGACATCAGAGGTCCCCAAGGTCAGATTTTTCAGGTAGGGGTAAAATTAAAATTTTGTTGGGGGCAGTGTGTAGCTTAAATGTCCACTAAACACGCCATTTTATCTCAAAATTAGGCAGCCAGTGATTGATTTTAAGGACTTTAGGTCGGAATAATACTCTCCTCATACCCATTCCCATGGGGCGCGTTGGTAGCCATGTTGAAAGAGCTATATGATAAATACTAATGATTATTTAAGTTATAATCGGCGCGAAACGCTGGAAAATTTCCAGATTCAGACCTTCTAACATGCACTAAAATCTATCTTTTCTGTATCCGATCCCTAAAATTTTCTTCCCTAAATGGGGAAAAAGCCCAGAATTTTTCTCCTTCTCCAAATTTGTTTAGCCTAAAAAGCACGATTTGGGTAAAAACAGTGCTAAGCCAAACCTAGGCCTAAACCATAGTCAGAAAATTTGTCAGAACAAAACTCAAAAAATCGATAAATATTTTCGTCCAATCAAATCTATGCTAGTGCTCTCTGCGCAATACTTAATTTCGTTCCAAGCCGGAAACTGCGCTCGCGTCAGTGTTGTCAACCGCGGGGGTCTTTTGCCGAAATGCGCCTTTTTAAAGCTTGAGGTTTTTTCGGGGTAAGGTCTAGTTTAGGTTTTTCGGGGTTTTTATTCTAAATTGAGCATACCTGTGAGAGGTCCGGTCGGTTGGGGGAGTAAAGCCCAAACTTGTGGTGCGTGCACGTGAGCTCGACAGCAATTTAGGTTATTTTTAGTCGTCGACAGGTATCTCAAGAACACGAAAACTATAGCGCAATAGGGATGTATTCAAATGCTGAACAAAATTTTGCATCAGAAGACTATAATTTTATCAAACATGTAGAAAATCTGTAATAACGTTAATTGAATTGACGAAAGATCACCAGAAAAGATGCGCATCTACATACCACAAATTGTAATGTATATCATAATCCGACATTTTTTCCAAAGCACAAAACTTCTGTTATGGTTGTCCATTTTTTCTGATTCGCTGCTCTGATTAAAGGCGCGAAGATTCTTGCCAAACACGGAAGTTTTTTGGAATTGAGTCAGTTTTCCTGCTGTGGATAACAACTAAGGAAATTTAACTTTCGACAGTCTACATTGAACTCGATCATTCTTTTTGTTTTATGCAGCGATAAGAGGATTAAAAATACTAAAAAAGCTCTTCAACGTTGGAAGAAGAATCTTTTTAACACTCAGGGCCATATGCACGAACGCCGCTAACTTTAACACGTGTTAAATTGCTAACATGGCTTAAATTCAAGTGGTATGCACGAACGTGGATTGACAGCCGCTTACTTAACACCGTGTTAATCTGCCAAGCATAGTTTTACCAATTTTATGTTGTGCTAAAATTTAAAATTTAGCCTTTGTACATAAATGGATTTGCCAAAAAGCAGCGTACGATGCCATCGATGAAGCATTTAAATCTAACCCAAATGTTAAAAAGCGCCCCAAAGGGCAATTATACCACAAGTGGAGGAACTTGAAAGCAATTGCATCGCAGAGTTTTCAAATGAAACCATGCTTCAGATTAAAAGTGCTGCCATAACTCAACTGAAATTAATGCAACAATTATGCAAATTAAGGCGATCATTTGCATTTACACTGAATATTCAAATTTGGTATCATGAAAAGTTGGAAAATTTTGAAGTACGAGTATAATGGCATTCCACGTTAGCCGAAGCAGTTAACTATATTAGCACGTATTTTGGCTACGCCTGGTTCATTATCATTTTCATTTTCATTTTCTTGAACCTGATCTTTATAATTTACATTTTCAATATCTTCATCAACGAAATCGTTATTCATGTTTGCGAAATTGTGCAACACAACACGGGCTAGGATTACGGCCGAGAATTTTTCTGGATGGAAGTTGATAATATCCTAGTAGAAGACCGACCAAAATCATGCACACGTTTTCGGAAATTCTTGGATTGGACGCGAATAATTTATTGAATGACCTAAATCACAATGACTCATCATAAACGCTCATTGTGTCCATAATAGCGCTTGCCTCTCTGACAGATTTTTGGAGATCTTTGACCAAGCCTTTTTGGCAAAAAGAGCAGTGTCCTTTTAGGGACCCAAAGTCGCATCTTACGCACATGCCTAAGACTGTGCCTGCTGGGGCGTGATTCCAGATTCGTGTGAAACCTTGACTCATCGGAAATACAGGATCAAACGTGCTGCCTTTGTAGCTAGCTTTTCTGATAAATACCTCTAAAATAATTGAAACGGCGCAACTGCGTTTTGCATAAGGATTTAAATTTTTTCCGGTAAAGCGTTGAATCGCGTTATTTTTGGTCAGCTTGTATTTTCGAGATAGAGTTAGAATAGCCTTTTTTGGCCGTCGTCTAAGCTTTCATATTCCCAAACAACAGAGGTACTTTTGTCTATTCTCTTGCCACTTCTCAGGTAGTTATATAAATCAGTAACCTCACAAACTGATCTGAGCTTTCTCAAACAAGTAGTTGTGTTATTGATATTATTTTGCTTCATTTTCTCAGAGTCACTCTGCCTACAACGATGTTCAATGCGTCGTTTACCCAAACGCAAATAGTCCATTTGAACAGTTCGGAACGTATCTTTTTACAAACGTTTACAGTTACAGCCATATCTGGACTTTGTACATGGCTCGCATTATTTATCACCGGTCATCATGTACGTTATCACAAAAATCTCATTCATAACCATCTATTAGCACAAGCCTGATTTCTATTCTACGATATTTTTGGTTGAGGTCGCATTATATTCACCAAAAAGTTTAGATTAAATATAAAATTCAAGAAAAATTTTTCATCTTTTTCTATATTTTTACGACCTTTATTATTATTTTTTTTGTTTGAGATTTATCAGCATTTACGATGGTACACCTGCCCAGCTGAACAACGTTGGATCGTCAGAATTTTGTTCATCGTTCCTATCTATTCGTTCGATTCATGGTTGAGTTTGCTGTTTTTCACGAACGACGTTTACATTTATTTCAATAGTATCCGTGACATATACGAAGGTAATCTGTTTTTTTGTCAGTCTCTTTCTAAATAATGTTCCCCTAATCTTTATAGCTTTCGTTATATACAGCTTTTTGAGCTTATGCTACGAATATTTGGGCGGCGAAAGCACCATTATGGCGGAAATTCGAGGGAAGCCTATTCGGTATGTTTATGCCGGTTTAAGTCAATGTTTTCTTGCATACACGACCTAATCACAAGAGACCAACACGACCGGCTGAGCTGAATTTTTTCGGTTTGATTTCATAATGTGAAACGATGCGAAAATAAGAAACTCTGCTTGTCCGTGTCAAATCTGAAATTCGCGTCATTTTTCTCAATTTTTGCATTCAGGTTTTTATCTTATTCTAGGCATAGCTACATAACTTGTACTTGTTGTTTGGCCAGAAAGCAGTACACAATTGAATTTTTGCGATTTTGTAAAAAAGTAACTACCATAATGTTTCACGTTCATTGTTCCACAAAATGAATGTTTTTAGGCCACCCTACAATTCTGTCTCGTCAAACCGTTAATGGCCTTGTTGACGTTAGTCTTGATGCCTATGGGATATTATAATGACGGCGATTGGAGGTATTAAGATTTATCATACTTGCAAGATTCAGTCCCGATTTACTGTTACAAGCTTACAAACCCTAAAAACATCAAGTATTAATTTTGGCCTCTCCAAGCCTGCGTTTTGGCTCATTTGTGTAATGTTATGCTTTCTCCAAATTAACGTTTCTCACGTATGATATTAGAAATAAAGTACTATATCGTATCACCATACCTGTAAGAGATCCAGCAAGGTGGGGAATCGACTCCAAATTTGTGGGGTGGATTTTTCCAGAATGTTTCCCCAAAATTTTCGGAGTCGCCAAAAAATCGAAAAAAGCCAAAAATTTCGAAAATTTTCTCAGAAGAGGCCAAAGAAGCTGTTTTTGGCCAATTTTTTTCGACTGAGGAGGAAGATCCCTATATTTGGATATTAGGACCTGATCGAGTTTGGTGGTCTTCCTAGGGTTCTTTTTTTAGCACGAGTACCATTAGCACAGTTGCTAACTTTCCTTTATTTGTATTACTTTTTCTTAGCACTGCTAAACTTTTCGTTAGCACAGGCCCACTTTTACTAGCAGTGTGCTAAAAAAGAAAACCCTGGTCCCCCCAACACCGCCCCCATTACAGGTCCACTTATCTCTCAGTTCAAAAGATTGATAGGTGAATTTTTCTGTTCTATCAGAGCTTTACGTGACCCTTAAGGACGCTATACTCTACTTCGGCCTTTTCTAATTATAAGTCTATTTACTCCCAATAACCCAGTGTATGTGATTATTGATCACGATAAAACCTCGAGAATGATGTTAGTTTTTAACATATGTCGTTCGATATTCCCTTTTGGTGTGGACCGAATTTTTCATTTTTCAGCCCTGCCAAAGGATATCTTTATATAACATTGATTTACAACACATCCATATCGTTGGCTCTCTATGCTTTGTTCTTATTTTACAATGCGACTAAAAAGCTTCTGGCGCCGTATAACCCCGTTATTAAGTTTACGACGGTTAAGTCGGTCATTTTTTTGTCGTTTTGGCAAGGTAAACTTCTGATTTTCTGATTATATTTGATGCTTAAAGAAAACAGTAGTTTCGCTCGATCCGACTCAATTGATGGGCTTGAAACTTTCCTGTCTTCTTAGGCGTTCTTCTGGCTATTTTCGGCGGCATAGAAATCATAAAACCGGTTTACAGTAACGGAATTTTGGTTATTTCGACGGGTACGGTCGCGGCAGGCTACCAAAATTTACTAATTTGTGTCGAAATGCTAATCGCAGCTATCGTTCTACGTTACGCTTTTTCGGTTTCGCTCTATTCTCAAAATTCGGGTCTATTTTTTGTTTATACGAATTTCTGCGTTTCTCTATTATGTTCATCGTATTGTTTTTAGTTGTCGGAAATGGTTTTTCGACGGGCGGTAGGTCGGATTCGGCGCCAAATACGTTACAAAGCATTTCTAGTTCGTTGAAAGAAACCATCAACCCACAGGATATAATGCAAGACGCCATACATAATTTTCACCCAAATTATCAACAGTATACGCAAGTGAGAATGACCAATGTTTCGTGATGAATCATCACGTTCTGTTTCTCGAACAATTCGTGATGTTCACCACATCATCGATTTGCTAAGGTTCTTTTAAATGAAAGAATCATTTTGCTCTCAGTATTATCTCGTTTTCACAATTGCTCTTAGAAATTTAGTTTCAGTAATCTCAGGACACAATTCTGGAAATTTGGTTATAATGATCATTAGTCAAGTAGAGTTAACCCTTAAGCGGAAATCCAAGCTCGGGTTCCTTTCTCTGCATTTCGGATATTTCCTTCAGTAATTTGCCGTTTATTTTTCAATATGACCGCGTTTTTAGTGAAACCAACCTATTTGTATGATCTGGAAAATTCTTAATTTTTCTCCAGGCCAATCCAACTAATCCGTTCGAAACTCGCTTCTACAATTCGACTAGCGGCGGCGGCCTCGGTACTTTCAGTTTGGAAGCCCGGGAATCTACGCCCACTTCGTTCTCCAACGATTACGGCCGTAGCGTCGTTTTGAACGCCGCCCCTCCGTCGTCTTCTTCAGCGGCTGCCAATACGGGTGCTAACTCGGCTCACGACGAATTGCTATTGCTCCACTGACGGTTGTGTGAGGTATAATCTTGCTCTTATACGAATTTCGTAGGGCGTCGATGTATACAGCACGGTGTGCTCAGAGAGTGCATAATCGAAGTGAAAAAACAGTTTACAAAACGTATTTATTAAAAAGGCTTGTTGACACTTTTTTGTACTACCCCCGTTTGTACCAGTACAAACGGCCGGCCCAAAACCGTTTGTTCTTACAATTTTTTATATCTATATGGCGGGGTTTTTTGAGCGCGAGGCTAATAAAGTTGCGCCTGCGCTAATGAAAGTCACTAAAAAAATGATGCTCCAATGGCACTTGTGTTAAAAACCCTGCTATATCGCCTGAAAAGCCTTTTCGGCTCACAGCGTATTAAAATTTTGGTATTTCAGTAAGTCTAAAAAATTAATGATAAATTATTTTGGCGTCTCAGAGAAATTTGATTATATTTATTAGTGTGAAGCAAACCCAACAACTTTTTCTCCAATTTGGAATGCACAACGTTGTTTCATTTACTTCTTGCAAACAATGATTTTCTTATTTAATTCTAACATTGACTGATTATTTAAAATTAAAGATGAAGAGGATTAATGAAGGAAAGAATTTATGAACGTTTGGTCACATTCAAGATTCAAGAAATCATAAAACCGAATTCAATAAAGTCGGAAATTCAGCAGCAAATTGATAGTGCTTATATCTGACTATTACAAAATTGATTGTATTTGGTTACAAGTAGGATCTATTCGCTCAACTTTAAGCTTGCACTCTCCAGCGGTATTGTTCATCATGACCTTCGAGGGACAATAATTTTGAGATTCGGACCTGCTCGAATGCACCAAACTGCATCTTTTCTGTATCCGACCCCCAATTTTTTTCCTTTACCCAAAAAATTTTCCGGTGCTTCGCGTCCCTAAGGCCTTAATAGTCGATTTCTCATGTAATTCAAAGTCATTATGTTTTTAGATACTTAAGCGTACCCGAAATTTTTTTCGTCATTTTTCAAAAATTTTTCACATTTTCAAAAACGATTATAATGTGGCCGCGAAATTTTCTGCATCTTTGTTGTGTACGCAAACATTCTGGTGTTTTCAGAGTGACCATATTAAAAAAATTGGGAAAATTCTAGTTAGATAAGCAAAAATATTAATGATATATTTTCCATGAATTGAAGCTATTAACATTTCTGCGATTCAAATGAAAGATATCGAAGTTTTTTTTGTTCGTTCTGGAGCGCCGTAACAAATGTCGGGACGCTGGAAAATGAGTCTTCGCAACATCTAAATGTGAATTTAAATCAGACTAATAGATTGTAAATCGCTTCTCATTTCGGTGCCAAGCGCCGGAAAAATTTTGGAATTTTTATATTCTAAAACACTGGAAAATGAATCTATGCCACAGATATTGTTGAGTAGGAGCTTCAAACATACCTGTAAGAGATCTCACCAGTTGGGGGTTCCAAATTTTCCTGAATTTTGGGAAAGTTTATCTATAATTATGTCTTCAACTTTCATCCTTTATAAATGCAAAAGGTCCTGTTGAAAACGTTTCAAAAGTTTCATGCCCAGCGAGAAAAAAAATTTGATAAGATTGACGAAAGATCGACATTTTCCACAAAATATTGACTTTTAACGAATAAAAAAAAGACATGGGGTAATTCAATTGATAAAAACTGTTGGTGGTTGATTAGTAAAAGGAAGTAGATCTACCACGGCCGCACCTGATAGAAAACAATGACTATCAGACGAAAATTTTAACCAAAACGGATCTTCTCGGTTTTGAACTCCCAAAATTTTTCCAACAATGAGAACCATGCCGAGAATTTTTTCCTTATTTCCAAATTATTTTCTTCAAAAGACCCCATTTGAGGAAGAGCGGGTGGTTCAAACAGGAAAATTTCAATATTTTTCTCCGATTTGAATGAATTAGCGCCTCTCAAAATATCAGAATGTTCGAGAAAGCTCACAAACACTTAAATAAAGCGTGTATGAGCGAAAAAACGAGGGGAAAAATAGAGGAGAGAATTTTGGCCCCTTTGCGCATTTATGGAAAGGCCGACGGGGAAAAAACAATGATTGCGGCGGAAAATTGATTATGAGAACAAAAAAAATAGTTTCGGTTCGTTAAATTTGTTTAAAAAAATTTTACCGCATCAAAAGACATGCGAAATTCGCTCAAATTTCGAAAATAAAAATTTATTTTTTCTGCCGGATTAAGAATGCAGACTGACCATTCAAACCGAAATTTTTTTGCGCGACGCAATTGAAATTTTATATTTCGATTGACTACATTTATAATTGCCATCCCCTTTCCTCGCTATGAAAATTGTTATACTTGCTCACCGGCGGGAAAAACTGCTCCCGTTCCGCCGAAAAAGACCCTTAACAATTATGCTCCGTTAATTTTTACATGAATCTCGGAATGTCAAGAAATGCAAAGAAATCCCTGAACAGGTGACGTCCATGCATCACGAGCCAACATTTTCTTTTCTCGTTATAGTGCTGAAAGCTTCAGTCAATCTATGAAAAAGTGGCCATGGACCACAGGTTGCATGAACGTATTTTTTTCTTTCCGAAGCTCATCTGGATAGACTAAATTATGTTCATTTTCAAATGTCTCGAAACGCAAAAAAGTAGAAAGAAATCCGTAGACAAGTGATGACCGTGTAAATCGTAAGCCGACATTTGAACAGTCAATCTGAGAAAAATAGTGACCGCGTTCGCAGGTTGTTTGTTATTTGCATGATAATTTTTTTCTTCCCGAAACTCGTTTAGAAAAAATGGACTATATAACGTATTTTGCTGCTGTTTATCTCCAAAGTCTCAGAGGGAAATTGCACGTTTACATAGTCCGTATTCGTCATTTCATCTATTTTTCATTTCATCTGTTCATCTATTTCATCTATTTTTAGTCGACAGTTGACGATTGCATCAAAGCGGCCAAGAAATATTCATCCGAGAAATACTGGTCACACAAAACATATTCGCAACACTGATTTATTACTTAAAAGATTAGCAATTGTTGTCTACGTTTTTTGTTTTGATAGGTAATCTTCAGAAAACCAAGTAAACAACCGCTATTTTTCTGCTAATATGCGTATTTGTATCACGTTTTTCCTGTTTTTAATTTTGATTTCGTTCATTTTGCACGCGTTCTAGTGTTTTTATGCGATTTCTTTATTTTTTACTCGTTTATTATTTACAATACTAGAAGATGCTGTTTGCATATAGCTTGGTCGATCACCGTTGTGATATACAAGTTTCTTGTACCACGTGTAAAAATTGATTATTTGTAATGAAAATTATGTAAATGGCAGATTTTGAAGGCGTGTGTGGGATTTGGAGCTTTTATTTGCCTTCAGTATTATACAGCATAATTTTTTCATGTATTGAACATATCAATAAAAATTTGGTTGATTTTAGATCGTCCGTACATTTGTGAATCTGGTGTTCTTTTGATCCCTTAATCTCTCACACTATAGCCTGTTTTCTATAAAGTGCTTCCAAATAGAAAAGTGACACAAATCAGTACTGTCGTTAAAATCGCTTACATAGCGCAACTTTTCACTCTAAAAATTGTTAAAGGTTTGATAAGTATGCCCACAAATCTCCAGTCCTACATGATATATTGTTTACCAGAAAATCGTGGAAATCTGAAATAATACTTGCTTTCCACTTTCATTATTTAGAAACTTTTCACAAAAAACAGACTACAGGACTTTATATATGGTTTTTTTTTACCGGAGAAGGATGGAATGAAGTACACATTGCTCGCTTAGTCACCGCGCGTGCGCACAATTTACTGTATTAGGGGGAAAAAACGCTGCAATTGAAATTGTTGTGGAGCAATTTGACGTATTTGTAAAGCTCGTGTCGTTTGCGAGAAAGATCGGCAAGTTTGATTTGGAAAGATCGTGACGAGACCACCGAAGAGGCGTGGCTACAATGTGAAGAAATTATGAAAGTGTTCTTTCATTAGTTTTGCGTTGTACTGTAGCCGAAAGGTTGTGTTTTTGGTGTTTATCTGAAAAGTGTGTGGCGGCTTTGTACATTAGTAAATTGTGTGAAAAGTCTGTTCTAAGTTGAGTCAAACTATTTGGAAAATAGTTTGAGTGAGCGAGTGAAACTCCTAAGCGACTAAGATAATACGGCGCGAGTTTCGGCATCCGAAAACCTTTGGCGACCTGAGCGAAGATCCCTGGATAAATTGACACAGCGCTCTCTACGAGCCCGTCAATCTCCTGCGTTCGACTATCGTTGCGTTGATTCCGTAAAACACTCCGAGTGTTTCGTCTACAGCGTTCCGCACGCTCTTCCACGTTCCGTACGCCTCTTCTAAAACGTGCGATAAATCGTCGAGCTACACAGCTAAATTCTCATCTGCGTTCCGTCGTCTATCATCTCTAATTTCTCACGCACGACATAATTTGGTGACCGTACCAGCTCGTCTAAAGGTTGAGGAAACGCCGAAATTTGCGAAAAATCGAAAATCCGAAAAAATGGAAGAAAACCGCACGCGTCGCTCTACTGCGCTCGGTTACGAAAAAGGTTTCTATAAGAAACTAGCGAATCCCGATGATCGAGAAATCGAAAAATTCGACTGCGAAAACGCGAATCTACCGCTTCTCTACGAAGCAGATAAGCGTAATTTCGATCTACCGGAAACGTCCGCTCCGTTAAAAACGCGAAAAACCTCGCGATCTCTATCTCCGAAAATCGTCGAAAACCGAAAATTCAACTTTCTAAAACCGAAACCGAAGGATACCGATCCTCGAAAAATCTTCGATAATGACGCGTATATCGACGTAATGCAAAAATGTGATGCCGAAATGATAAATTTTCGTGGCGACGCTACTAACGCGTTAAGCGAAATCGTAACTATCGCGACTCAACAGCGAAAACTTCTCGATGAGTTTAAAACCGAAATCGAAGCGATGAGAGCTCAAAAAGAAGAGCTAATGAAACCGAACGTTCCCGAAATCGAAAATATCGCGAGACCTACGAGCTCTTACGCTCAGTCTCAGAAATCGAATAAACCGAAAAATGTCACAAACGATCGAAAAAGTCAACTTAGTTTTCGTGGTATAATCGACGATGACGATGATCTGATCATCCCGACGCAAACGTTTGACCGCTCTAACGCGCTAAACGCGCTAAACTCTCAGATAAATTTTCCGTCTATCCCACCTTCTCAGGTGCATAGATCTTTCGCCGATGATGAAACGAGAATTAAGACTATCTGTAAAAAGATAGCGCCGCAAAAACTAGATAATTCGACTCGAAATCAGCAAGTTTTGAAATTCTTCATTGCACTCGAAAACGAGTTTGGTCTTGATGCGTCTGAGTATGTAAAACTTCACACGTTGCGTCGCTTGACTTGCGATGGTGCCCTGAACACCATAAGAGATGTCCGATCCTACGATGAAGCGAAACAGATTTTGATGTGTATGAATGCTCCGAATTGCGACCAAGATACGCTCCAATGCGAGCTCCAGTCTATCGCTCCTTTTGAAACCGAAGATCCGTCAGCTTTCTTAAATCGAATCAGCACTTACGTACATCTACTGTATTATGACAGAAGCGCTCAGTATCGCCATAGAAAAGTTATCACAACTTTTCTTTGGAAAATGCCGGAAATTTACAGAGTCTCGATTGACGCGAGTACTCTAGAAACGATCACTGACTTAGCTATAGCCGTCGCGAAAGTTCAGAAAATCCAGCGAGCGAATAAACAGTCAACTGTTAGAGTAGAACAACCTATACTGGTTAATACACTCGAAAATCCGTCGGAAGAGCAACCAGCTCAATCGCGCTTCAGAAATGATTCGAAACCTCGTTTCAGAGATAACTCTCAATCCCGAAACAGAGACGACTCTAGACAGCGAAACAGCGTGAGGTTTCAAGAAAATTCGACTCTAATGAAGACTAAAGAGTTCGAAGAAAGCATAAAACGAGTCCTAGAAAAGTTCGGAATCCGAGAAAATTCGCAAAACGCTAACAATTTCGAAAATCGAAGATCGCGATTCGATCGCGGAACGAGTCCGAACTTTCGGAATAGAGAAAACATTCCTATACGGGATTTCTCTCAGAATCGAAATTTCCAACGAAATCAGTCACGTGAACGACCTGTAAAATATTGCACCTATCATGGTCAATGTAAACACGACAGCTCCGAATGCTATCAATTGAAACCACAGGCTTCTCAGCCTCGGCAACAGCAACCGAATCATCAATGGCAAAATAACCATAATTGGCGTCCTCGTTTTCAACAAAATACGCGTAACTACACGCTCAATCAGAATCAAAATTTTGACCGAAATAACCGATTTTTCAATCGCGATAATCGAAACTACCAGAGAGATGTTGCAAACATTTCTCTCTGCGATTCCGAGTCTCGACAGGAAAAGATAATCGAGAAGCACTACTACTATCCGATGAATAACTCACAGTCTATACAGACTCAGCTAACTTCTCCGAAATCTTCGCAACAAGTTTTGCCATCAGAAACCAAAACGGTGTCTAACTCACCTAAACCTTTCGCTCCGATGAAACCGACAACCAGTACAGCTAATATGCTTGAACCGACAGAAGCTTCTAAAGCTACAAACTTTTTCGTCGCTCCCGGAATCACTGATTTCACAATCGAAAAACCTACTGAACCGTGGATTGCGAGATCTAGCGTGTGTCGAATCGAAGAATGTTCGCAAAAAGATATCAAACTACTGAGCTTATACGCTCCTACTCGTGCTTTTCATATCGATGCCGAAATCGGAAAAACCAAAACGAAAGCCTTAATCGATACCGGTGCTCAGTGTTCAGTCATTTCCTCATGTCTAGCTCAACGCTCTTTGGGGATTGACTATGATACTTTGGAAACATCCGCGCAGATAAAAGTAGCCGACGGTGCTATCGTCGATGCCAGAGGTCCGATAATCTTCAAAATCAGTTCATCTTTCGGAACTCATCTAGTACGATGCTGGATTCTACCTACTACAGGAGAGCAATGCCTCCTAGGAACCGATTTCCTAGTGCATCCGAGTGTTCGAGCCGTAACAAACTTTCGCGAAAATTTCATCAGAATCGGAGACGTTCAGCAAGAACTAAATCTAGTTTTGAAACCGATCGAAAAAGCGCCCTACGATGAAGTATTTTCAAATACTTCTACGGGACAAAGTCAAACGCAAATCGTAAAAATCGACAGATCGCTACCGATTTTGAATATCTCGTCATGCTACGTAGAACCGAATTGTCAGACTTGGGTAAACGGAAAAATCTTTCCTTTCACAAACGAAAGCTTCAAAAGCGTCATAGTTCAACCCGTGAACTTCGGAAAAGAAAACTGCGAATATCCGATCGAACTTGCGATAATCAACATAACCGAAGGAAAATGTCCACTATTATTCGTCAATAATAGTACGAACGGCATCCATCTACAACCTAACCAGCTCATCGCTGAGGTTAAATTCAGACTCAAAGAATCGAAAATGACCGTCGCGTCGCTAAGCGATCATGAAGAAGACTATGAGCCAGCGACATTGGTTAAAGATCAGTCAACTATGTCGGAAGAAGAAAAACTTCAACACGCTCTCGAAAAAATGACCGAAAAGTCGAATATCGACGATGAAGATAGAAAAATCGCTATCGAAGTCTTCAAGCAGTATCGTGATGTTTTCAGTCTCCCTGGAGATCAACCTACTCTCACTCACGAGTTAACGGTCTCTATAGACACCGGTGATGCAAAACCAGTCGCGAAACACTACTATCGTGCGCCGATTGAGCAAAGACCAATGGTTCGTCAGAAAATCCAAGAAATGCTGGAAAAAGGCCTCATTGAACCTTCGCGATCACCGTGGGCAGCACCTATGTTTCTGGTAACGAAAAAAGATGGAAGTTGGCGACCCGTAGTCGATTATAGAGGTATAAATGAAGTTACTCCTAGCGATAAGTTTCCGATTCCGAGAATCGATGACTATCTAGATGCTCTAGGCAACGCAAGATTTTTCTCAACTCTAGACTTAAAAGCAGGGTACTGGCAAATCCCTTTAGACATCGCTTCAAGCGATAAAACTACTTTCGTCAGTCAAGAAGGCTTGTTTCGATTTAAAGTTCTACCTTTTGGTTTGAAAAATGCTCCCGCTGAATTTCAAAGACTAATGGAACGGATCCTGCATCCATACATCTGGAAAATCTGTTTGGTCTATATCGACGATATCATAGTCTTTTCGCAAACGTATAACGATCATCTAATGCATATTCAACTGATCTTTGATGCTCTCCGTGACGCGAATCTAACGCTAAGACCAGATAAATGCGATTTCGTACCGAAACAAGTAAAGTTTCTTGGACATTTGCTAAGCGAAAATGGAATCTCGCCTGATCCCGAAAAGGTCTCCGCGATCGTAAACTATGAAATGCCAAAAACGGTCAAAGATCTTCAAAGTTTTTTGGGTCTTGTCCAATTGTGTAGACGATTCATACCGAATCTTGCCACTCTTTCGCGACCTCTCTATCAACTTCTACAAAAAAATGCGAAATATGAGATAAGCGAAGAACATCGTACAGCGTTTAACGAGATTAAAACATCTCTAACCTCAACTCCTTTCTTGCGATATCCTGTCTATAACGACGAAAAATCGAAATTCATCATACAAACTGATGCTAGCACAACTGCTATTGGTGCGATTTTGTATCAAGAAAACGAAACTGATCAATGGGTTATCGCGTATAATAGTAGAGTTCTATCTGACGTAGAAACCCGCTACAGTACGACTGAGCGCGAATGTCTTGCAATCGTAGAAGCTTTTCGTTGGTACAGACACTATGTCTATGGTCAAAAAGTGACGGTCAGAACTGATCATAAGCCCTTGCAATGGATCAAAGAAGAAAAACATCGAAATTCACGTCTTCAGAACTTCGCAATAAAGCTTCAAGACTATGACTATCGTGTTGAATATGTAAAAGGCAAAGAAAATGCTTGTGCTGATTTTCTATCACGAAATGAGCCTCGCGCTAAAGTGACGTCAAAGACTAGCGAAGAAGTAACAAATGAAATATTCAGACCAACGTTTCGCGAAGGAAAAAAGACTGTCGCAGCAGCAATAACAAGGTCGATGACGCAAAGAGAAGAAAGAAATAAAGTGCCGAAGTTCGAAGAAGATTTCCAACAGCCTGAGAAACGGCTAGTAACTATAGAATCGCCGGAAGAAATCAGAGAAGCTCAAAGAAAAGACCCATACATCGCGAAGCTGATAAAAGTTCTGGAACAAAACCAAATCTCTACGATTTCATCTGCTTTTCATACCGAAAATGAGATAGTGTACCGAACATCGAAACAAGCTAATACAGCTTCCGCGATAGTAGTCCCGACTACTTTGATTGAAAGTGTTTTGTATCAATTTCACGGCGCGAAAATTTTGAGTCATCAAGGTCATAGACGCACTACAGCGATGATTCGTCAGCATTTCTGGTGGCCGAAAATGGAAGAATCGATAATAAAGTGGATCAAAACATGTAAAACATGTCAACAAACAACTTCTCAGTTGCCGAGACCTCCTCCGTTGATGCCGATTCAACCAAAATATCCATTTGAAATCGTCGCGACCGACATAGTAAACATATCCCCTCTGGGTGAGAAAAGATCATACGTCATCGTATTTCAAGACTACTTCACTAAATGGGTAAGCGCTCATTTGATTCCGGATCAAAAAGCAGCCACTATTGTCGAAAGTTTCGTAAACAATGTAGTTTTGGTTCATGGCAGCCCGAAACATCTTTTATCAGATCAGGGTTCAGGATTCACTTCAAACTTGATGAAAGATATCGCGAAGCTTCTAAAAGTTCAGAAAATCAATACCACCGCGTATCACCCGCAATGTAATGGAATGGTAGAAAGATTCAATCAAACACTGATTTCCCAACTCAAGAAATTCACCGCTGAAGACCCCGATAATTGGGAACGGTATCTACCTTTCGCGACATTCGCCTATAACGCTGTTCCTCACACAGCTACTCACTTTTCTCCGTTTCGACTTTTGCGAGGGTACGAACCCAGAATCGCTATAGATTTCGACTGCGCTAAAAGTCTAACGTTACCGCTAAACTACGATGCGTATCAGTACATCTTCACGCAAGCGCAA
Organism: Romanomermis culicivorax; assembly: GCA_963922205.1. Lineage (NCBI taxonomy): Eukaryota > Metazoa > Nematoda > Enoplea > Mermithida > Mermithidae > Romanomermis > Romanomermis culicivorax. The sequence goes on from CAWUHX010000347.1 coordinate 59,214, forward strand.
CTAACGTTATATAACGAAGTTTCTGAAAACTTAAAAAACGCGTCCGAATCGCATAAACGATACTTCGATAAGAAAGCGAAAGACCAGAAATACGATCTAAACGATCTCATACTGTTGCTTAACAACAAAAAAGCAACTAAAATCGACAAAGACTATATCGGACCCTTCGTAGTGGTCGAAAATTCCGAAATTTCGAAAAATGTCATAACGATCGATAGTCTAGATTGTCCCGGACAATCTCAGAAAGTCTCACTTCCTCGCGTAAAGCCATACATGCCTCGCACGGCATCGGCAATCTTAGAAACGGAAGACAACGGTCCTCCAAAAATTTGTAAACATTAAAATTAATATTTTTGATATATTTTAACTAACACTAATTTTTAATTTTGATAAATAAAGTTTAACTATTTAATATTTTTGAGCAAAGCGATGAGTACAAATTTTCGAATATTTAAAAACGCGCAAAACGCGCTCATGCAGATTCTATGTGGAATGAATAAAAGGAATGCGTGTGATATTACTATGTGATTTTGTACTTATTCACGTCCATTTCGAATAAATTGACCTTCCATAAGTAGTTGCGCAGAAGAGAGATTGAACAGAAAGCACGCGCTGTAGGAAAATCTTCCTCTGGTCCCACCCAATCTGAACTTTACACTTTTCGCCATGTGCATGAAAATTTAAATTCGTGGTTTAACAACTTTCCACTTTACACCTTCATTTTTATAGCAAGATAGTTTGGCTTAAATTTTTCATTTCGCAAAATTGAAACGATAGAGAACGGTCGCATCGAATTTGAAATTCTTCAAGATCAAAGTTGAAAGATAAAAGTGATGACGAGTGAATCGGAGGCGACTTCGCAAGAATCGGCGATATCTACGTCGCTTATAAATCCGCCGCCGATATTTCGAAAAGCTTTCAACAATCAAGACCGATACGTCGCGTATCAGAAAAAGCAATACCGTCAAGACGACAGATTTTTCTTTGCTGATGGTAAGTTCTGCACTGCCATATAGACTAAAGTCTTTAAAAAAGAAACTCCGGGTTTCACTTCCCCTGGGAAGAGTAAAGTATCGATCCGTCGATAAGAAAATGGGAGTCGCGGTAACTTCGCTAGAAGATTTGCACGCCGCGATTCGAATGAGTGACGTTTCCATGCGAAACTACATCTCACAGAAATTAATCGAAATTTTATAATATTTTTTAGAATACAATATCAAAAAGAATGATCCGAATCACGGAATTCGAACGTTGGTTCGAGACGGTATATGCGAGACCGCTCAACGTGCTACGCGACCCTCAATACGTTGAGAGCGGACAATTGAAAGGCGCCCTATCGGCATACGCAAAACCGAACTTCCGCGGCCATGTGCTAGTCGGATTTGACGTCGAAAAGATCTCGACTACTCAACTGTACATACACAAGAAAACGAAGATGAATATAGTGAACCAGAACGCGACCCACGTCGCTCGGTTCGTCCAGCTGGGTTTTCCCACTGGATACACTATAATGTTCGACGCCTTAGCGGCGACAGCCGAGGATTGGACGGCCTTCTACGAGTTCGTGTCGGCCCCTAAAACGATCGTAATCGGATTCGATCAAGCCGACGATTGGAAATGTCTCAAAGACATGCACGGACGAGAATTTTACTCATCCGATGCTCGAAAAACGCACTCTAACGTGCTCGCACCTAGTATACTGGTTGACGTCCAGATTATACTAGAAAATATCGAACGCTCACCCGAAAAGTGGGAGAGAGCTCGTCTGATCGGTTTGTGCCCCGAAAATAAAAAATTGAAAGGAATCGTCGCCGACGCGTTCGCGCTAGACGTAGAACGCTACACGTTGTATTTTCCACAAGCGAACGATCGCATCGCCCAAGCAGGCAAACCCGACGATCAAGTTTTGACGTACTCGATTCTAGATGCGTACTATCCGATACTAATGTTTTTGGCGTACGGGCGCTACGGCTTCGTAGACAGCGTCTACGACAGCATGCAAATCTTTCCGCATGATTTCTTGCCGCCCGAATACATCCACATCGCTGCGCAAAACTTGTATGATAACGCGAATATCGATCGCGAAGGCGATGAAAAGGGCGCTTTCGGAGTCGTAGATCCGACGCTCTCGAAGAGTATGCTGCATGCGATCATGCGCGACGAAATCTTGGCGTTAAATCGAATCATATACTACGACTATAACGTTCCGAACATGCGATACTGTACGTATAATCACGTAAACGTGGAGCACTCCACTAAACCGCTCGGATTGAAAATGCATCCGACAAAACTACCGACGATAAAAGGTAGCAAAAACAACACGTCTTCGTTGACCGACGACGGAAAGATTGAACCGTATGACGACGCCGCTGAATGCGCGAAAGTAATTGAGCGAGCTTTACGCTCCAATGACGTAGTTAGCATCCATCACGCAGTCGGCGCACCTATGTCTTTGCTATTTCTTTCCGAAATAGACCAAAACATGGTGACAAGTGATGACGCGAAACAAATAAACTTCGAATTAATCGTAAACGATCCGTTCACCACCTACGGTCCTCCAGAAACGTGGCCGATCTACGATATAAAATGCGACCATCAGATCGCCGAAAAGCCGGCTCTAACGCCGCTCTACTCGGTTCCGAACCATCATCAATGGATGAATGCTGTTCGCGGAACTATGCCGCTAGTCGCTCACGTCTGCTCCCCACACTCCGAAATGGAACTGCGAGCAATCCTCAAAAATGAGATCTCGAAACTGTTATCGAAAAGTGACAGTATCGACATAGATCTTATTTGCGAGCAAAATTGGGTGAAAAGAGACGGCACGTTCGAATTCGAACTAATGGAATGGACTAGTCGTTTGCCCTATAACGAAAAGAGTCGCGTCGACAGTAAAAAACCGATATACGCGAATCGATATTTTATGCGACAAATCGTATTCAAGAACGACTGTTTTCCAGTCTCTAACGAAACAGATCTCGTAACGAAAAAGAAGTACAGGGAAAACCCCTATTACTACTTTTCTTACAATTCACCGATTTTAATGTCGAGAAAATGCGAGCAACTCATTTGCTTTCCGCCGAGTCATACTCTAACAATGAGTTCGAACTTGCCCGTAATACCGACCGCCATATTGTCGGGAGAAAGCCCCACAAAAACGCCTACACAGGCTCCTACACAATCCACCGCAGAAACCGAATTCGATGCGGAAACGGCGATGGCCGTCGATTCGTTGCTCAAACAAACCGCCGAAGAATCGTTCGCGGTAAAAACAGAACTACCGTCCGAATCTGACGTCATACAACTCGAAAGCGAAGAAGAAGACGTATCCACAGCTGATACTACTGCACCTGTAACGACGACTAAAACAACGTCCTCGTTCACTCCGTTATCCAAAAACTTGTCGAGCAGTACATTCGAATTGGAATCGGAGGAGATAAAGAAACGAAACATACAAGAGGTAGCCGCGTTGGTGAAAACCTCATCGATGTACGATGTTTCGCGTATGGAAGAGGAAGAAGACGACGAATCGAAAATGGTACCTCCAAAAATCATACCTACGCGATATCGGATACCGAAGAAAAACGAGGAAGACACCTCTACCCCGATAAGTACCGAAACCGCCACTCCAGTTTTGGAGGTGAAAGACGACCGATTGTGCGATGAACACGGCGTACCTATTCGCAACGTTAGAGCGTATCAGTTTTCACTGTTTCGCAGACGAAATGCCATCGATAAACAGTTGCGCACAATACAGGATTACCTGGATACGCATCCAGAAGATCCTAATTACGTGCCCCCATCCAAAAAATGCCGCGAATCACGAGAAGACACTCGTAGTAGAGAACGAAAACAAACCGAATCACGGTCACGAGAACGACCCTCGCGGTCTACTGCTCGCAAAGAAAGCGACGATTATGACAGTCGAAAATACCGACATGGTGAATACGCGTCGAACGAGCGTCCTAAAAATTTTCACCGAGACCGCGATTATAGACGAGAACATCCTAGCGAATCGAAAGATCGACAAAAAAGAATCGAATGGGCTAGTGCCTTGAAACGCGATCAATTGAAAAAAGAACAGTTAGAGAGCCAACAGCCTCCGACGGCTGGCTCCGAACCAATGATCGAGGAACCAACAACGTCGCAGCAAGCGGAAGCGACTAGCGAACAACAAAAGTCGCAAAGAACCGTTCGAGAATACAAAGTTGCGCATCGACGACACGGTAGACAGCGTACACCGCCGGAAGAACGGTACCCTAGCGTACCTACAGCACCTATTACGGCTCAAATCCAACCGAGAACGACCGATGACGTAATTATCATCAATTACTTCAATCGTGCTCATTTGGATTTTGATCCCGTAATTCTACGTCAAGCCACCGCGGCTTCGCAACAAATAGCGCAGGACTTTCCTGACTATTTTCAAGCGCGATACTTGCGACGAGATCCGCATTGCACTGAAGAACTCACTGCAGTTCTTCTAAGTTGGATGTGTGATTATTATAAGTATTACGGCGCCGAAAACGCAATCGTGATAACGCAGCTCACGCTGTTCCTCTTCCACGCCAGGCAAGCCTACGACTACAAAACTACCGATAATTCGTACTCGATGGCTCTACGCTACATCTTGCAATGTCTCACCGACACGCGAGCCCCGAACTATCCGGCAACGGAAGAAAGAAAGAGTATCATTCGAGACATACATCGCGAGTATCAAATTGAAATGGACAAGCGAGCCGAAGAAAAGAAAAAGAGAGACGCCCAAGCCATGGCAAAAGCGGCCGTACCGCCAAAATACCAAATGACACCGGCTCCGATCATCACTATGGCAACGACAGCGACAACTCAACCGTCGATGGTTGGAGTGCGAACCTCACTCGGAGCCGCGCAGCGAGCTTTGGCCCCGCGAGCACCGACCACGAGCCAATCAATACAGATGCCCCAGCCGGGTATTCTGAAAGCGGGCAAAACCCCGGTCAAAGTTTTGCCTAAAGGTCGCGGATTTCCGCCGAAATGAGTCGAAAGGGATAAGTATCACGATGCTAACGCATCTCATTTCCTTTTACTAGTTTATTCTTTTTCCACTAGAATCTTTTTCTTTGAAATCTCTAAAAATTTCAAATTCTCGGTGCTAAATACTAGTTTTCATTTGCTCATCACTTTGTGCCGTAACATTTTTTGTGATAACATCGTTTAAATTTTCTTTGTTTGTGTAGTATGTGCCGCAGAGTAGAGAAACGGACAAATCGTCGAAAGAAAACTTGCCCAAAACGAGCTAAACGCTCTCATTCGATCAATACGCAAATTCACCACGACACGTCGAAATCGCTTGAGGCGATTTAGATCGAAAGGGGGAGGAGTGTTGTGGAGCAATTTGACGTATTTGTAAAGCTCGTGTCGTTTGCGAGAAAGATCGGCAAGTTTGATTTGGAAAGATCGTGACGAGACCACCGAAGAGGCGTGGCTACAATGTAAAGAAATTATGAAAGTGTTCTTTCATTAGTTTTGCGTTGTACTGTAGCCGAAAGGTTGTGTTTTTGGTGTTTATCTGAAAAGTGTGTGGCGGCTTTGTACATTAGTAAATTGTGTGAAAAGTCTGTTCTAAGTTGAGTCAAACTATTTGGAAAATAGTTTGAGTGAGCGAGTGAAACTCCTAAGCGACTAAGATAATACGGCGCGAGTTTCGGCATCCGAAAACCTTTGGCGACCTGAGCGAAGATCCCTGGATAAATTGACACAGCGCTCTCTACGAGCCCGTCAATCTCCTGCGTTCGACTATCGTTGCGTTGATTCCGTAAAACACTCCGAGTGTTTCGTCTACAGCGTTCCGCACGCTCTTCCACGTTCCGTACGCCTCTTCTAAAACGTGCGATAAATCGTCGAGCTACACAGCTAAATTCTCATCTGCGTTCCGTCGTCTATCATCTCTAATTTCTCACGCACGACATAATTTGACGGAATGGAAGGCTATTAGTCAGTCTTTTTTTTGTGCCAAAAGATGGTTTTTGGCACAAAAAAATTTGTAATGGCACAAAAAATTTTGAGCGTTTGTGCCAATTGGCACAAATTTTTTTGGCTCGTCAAACATTAAATTTCCTCGATTTTTAGACGTTTTAGGGGCTGAAAATGCAACAATTTTTCGGCGCATCGCGCCGAATCAATGAATATAACATTCCCTATTCGTGTATTTGACCCGAACGCGAACGATTTCTCTTTGAACAGTGTATTAGTATCGTAGCAGCAAACTTTATAGGCTGTCAAGACTGATGAGTGAAAAGAAATTCTGAATATTCTCTCTTCATTCAGTCCAGCGTTTTTTTGTGCACGGACATTTGTGCCAATTGACACGAGGGGCCAAAAAAATTTGTGCCAATGGCACAAAAAATTTTTTTTAACTAGAAACATAACTGAAAACTGCGGAAAAGTTTTAGGCGAAAAGTTTGATAAAAAGTTAACGTTTAACGCATTAACTTTTTGTAAAAATCGCGCTCAAATCTATTTTTCAGCTCACCATGATGTCAGTGAGATAAGAAAAAATAGTTCAACAAAATATTTCACGAAAATCCTAAAAGAAATAGAATGCTGATGAAATCTAAATAGGTCTTGAATTGTTCAGGAAGTTCAAATTGATTCAATTTTCGACTAGGAATATCTGTGTTATTTAACAACAATGTAAAGACTAGAGAAAATAAAGTCGAAAATCGTGTAAATTTTTGATCCAAACATTGTACCATTATCAACGATATCGATTTTTCTGTTTGAATCAATCAAACACCAAAGTAAGAATTTCGGTTTAAAATCCGAATCTGACTGAATGAACAGGGAATATTCAGAATTTCGTTTTACGCACCAGTCTTGACAGCCTATAAAGTTTGCTGCAACGATACTACTGATACATTGTTCGAAGAGAAATCGTTTGCGTTCGGGTCAAATATACGAATAGGAAATATTATATTCATTGATTCGGCGCGAAGCGCCGAAAAATTTTTGCATTTTCAGCCCCTAAAACGTCTAAAAATCGAGGAAATTCAATGTTTGACCAGCCAAAAAATTTGTGCCAATTGGCACAAACGCTCAAAGTTTTTTGAGCCATTCCAAATTTTTTTGTGCCAAAAACTATTTTTTGGCACAAAAAAAAACACTGATTCAGTCAGATTCAGATTTAAAACTGAAATTGTTACTTTTTGTGTTTGATTCAAATAGAAAAATCGATATCGTTAATAATGCCATAATGTCTCGATCAAAAATTAACACGATTTTTGACTTTATTTTCTCTAGTCTTTACATGGTTGTTAAATATACATAACATAGATATTCGTTCGTAGTGGAAAATTGAATCAATTTGAACTTCCTGAACAATTCTAGAGCCTATTTAAATTGTCTCATTATTCCATTTCTTTTTGGAATTTCGTGAACTATTTTGTTGCACGGTTTTTTCTCTTCTCACTGACATGGTTAGCTGAAAAATAGGTTGGGCACGATTTTTACAAAAAATTAATGCGTTAAACAATAACTTTTTATCAAACTTTTGGCCTAAAACTTTTCTGCAGTTTTCAGTATGTCTCTAGTAAAAAAAATTTTTTTGTGCCATTGGCACAAATTTTTTTGGCCTCTTGTGCCAATTGGCACCAATGTGCGTGCACAAAAAAACGCTGCTATTAGTTACGAAAAAAGTTGGAAATGAGAAAAAAATTTTGAACATCGTCCTCATTTAATGAAAAAAATGTGGGAGTTAAGATCGTGATACAATTGGTGTCTTTTCGACAGTGCTGGACACAGGGGGCGGCCGCCCCTACCGTTTTTTATCCTCGAAGATTTTTTCCTCATTTTCGAAAAATTTTCCACATTTTGAAAAACGGGGTAAATTACCGATGGCGGTGGCCGCCGCAAATTTTTTTGAGCCAAAAACCATGTTTTGGCACAAAAAAAACACTGATTAGGGACGCGCATTATTGTCGAAAGTCAACGAATTTGGAAATCTAATTTGAGTTTATTTTTCCTTTAAAATTTTCCTTAGGCTTAGGTTTAGGGTACAGCAGCTGCGCCCGAAGGGCCCAGCGCTGTTGAGGCTCTTCCAAATTTTGGCGCTTTTCCCATGCATAATTCCACTTGTTCTTTCTTCCCTTCATCGTGAAAACCCCCAAAAACCGGCGTCAGAGAAATTTCGGCGTGGCCACCGCCATCCGTAAAAATTCCGAAAAACGTTTATAATGTGCCTACGGATGCTTTTTTATACATTCTGGGAGCATACCCAGGCATTTTGATGCTTTTGGATTCAGAAACCTGCAAAAATTAGCAAAAATTGAGAAAATTCTGGTTATGTTAGTCAAAATAAGCTGATGGAGAAAATATTGGTGTTCTACAAGAGCAGAGAAACCATTTAAAGGACAGAGTTGTCATGAATTTATCCTTTATTAATATTTCTTTGGTTCTAATTAGGATTATCCAATTTTATTTAATTTTTGGGAATTTTTAGGTATGGCGGTGGCCACGGCGAAATTTCTCTGACGCCGGTTTTCGGGGGTTTTCATGATGAAGGGAAGAAAGAACAAGTGAAATTATGCATGGGAAAAGCGCCAAAGCGAAGTTATGGGAAAAAATTTCCATCACTTATGCAATGATGTCCCCATATTCGTCCACCTTTTCTTCTTCATCGTTCTTCAAATTATTCATTTGGCGCAGCTGCTGTACCCTAAGCCTAAGCCTAAGGAAAATTTTAAAGGTAGGGTAAATTCGGCGGCCACTGCCACCCTTAATTTACCCAATTTTCGTCCCGGCGCGATACGCCGGAAAAATTTTTTCAGTTTTTATATTCCCTTAAACGGTCGAAAATAAATCTCTCCAATGGGTATTTATGAATAGAAGTTCTAAAATCACAGTCTAGAATGATGTCTTCAGTTTCCATTTTCAAAAAACCCAAAAGCTCATCATGTTAAAAATGTTGGACAAATTCCAAGCATCGAGAGAAAAAATCGAGAGAATTGATGAAAAACTTTTTTCAGCGAAATACTGACTGTTAACGATTAGAAAATGAGATGAGCTAACTTGATTGATAGAAACTGTTGATAATTAATTAGTGAGTGGAAGTAGATATGCTAACGGCTGCACGTGATACGAAATAATGATTAATATACCCCTAACCGGCGCGAAGCGCCCCAAAATTTTGAGATTTTGACCTTTTAAAGTCCACCAAAACGCATCTTTTCGATTTGGAATTCGCCAAATTTTTTTCCACAATGAGAACCATACCCAAAATTTTTTTTGCTCATTTCAAAATTTTTTTCCTCAAAAGACCCCATTTGAGGAAAAAACGGTGCCGCCCCCCACCCCGAACTCATGTTCTAAAAATGAAAATTATCAAGATCATGGCTCAAAAGGAATTCAAAACCGAAAGGTTGCATTTTGGTGAACTTTAGAAAGTCAAAATGTCAAAATTTCCTGGTGCTTCACGGCAATCATGGGTATAGTAGTAATTATATTCTGTTTGGCGTGGCCGTTAGCATATCTACTTCCACTTACTAATTAACCGTCAACAGTTTCTGTCAATTGAAAGACCTCGTCTCGTCTCATTTTGTAATCAATAACAGTCAGTATTTCGCCGAAAATTGAGATTTTTTGATTCTCTCAATTTTTTTGTCTCGGGCCATGGAATTTTTCGAACGTTTCCAACATCAACTTATGCATTTATAGATGATGAAGACTGAAGTCATCACTCTGGACTTTAATTTTAGAGCTTCAATTCAGGAGTATTTCTTGCGGAGATACAGTTTCTAGCATTTCCAAATATAACTTTAAAATTTTTCCGGCGCTTCGCGCCAGAATAAGGAACCAATTACGTTCTACTAGTTTGATTTTAATTTATTTCTCAAGGTTGTGAAGGTTCATTTTTCAGCGGTTTAGATAGCGAAAATTCATGAATTTTTCCGGCGCCATGCGCCGGAGTAAGAAATGAGATACAATTCTCTAATCGAAAATAAGTGCAATCCTCTAATCGGCTCAGTAATTTAATATTTTTTATTGTTGTGTCTGATCTTTCTAATAAAAAAATCGTTTGTATGCTGATGAAAATAATTCAACAAAAATATAAAAATTTCAAAAAAAAAATTTCCGCCCCCACCAAAAAATTCCTGCATCCGCCACTGCTTTTCGAACTTGAAATCTCAAAATCTGGTGCATTGCGCCTCAGCGCTGGTGATTTGCTGAGCTTTTTCTGCATGGAGCGCAGTGGCTGATCCAGAAATTTTTTCAGAGGGGGGGGGGTGGTGCTTAAAATTAAATATTTTTCCCAAAAAAAATCAAAAATTTTTCAAATCTGCCTATAGGTATACAGAAAAAAATCGTATTTCAAAAGTTTGGGGGGGGGGGGGTGGCGCCGCCCCCCCCCCCTCGCCCTCCTAAATCTGCACTTGGTGGAGTGAAAATATATTTTTAGCCATGCGAAATTTTTTTTTGACATTTCTCACACTGCACCAGAATAAATTTAAAAGAGTTATTGAGTTTAGTTGAGAGTTTAGTCACAGTTTACCGCCATGAGTTAATCGATTCGTAACATACAGTCAACAATGATATTATCTCAGCACAAAATTCTGCAGGTGTACTTGGTTTTACCATTTTTGTGTTACAAGCATTTGAAATAAAAGACTATAGATATGTCTTTGAGAAGATTGTTAAAATAATACAGCTGTAACATGATAAGTCTATAAAAAATCACTGATTTCAATAAAGAATTATGAATTCACCCATGTCAAAATTTCGAATTTCGCGACTTTAAGATTTGCAAGGTATTTTCTTGAGAAATGAAGGGATGTTTGATTTTTATCGCGTAATATAATATAACTTCTCAGCTAATGATATAATCCAATTTACTCGTATTTTCACATTCATTTGGATGAAAGTGCTTCAAAATAATACTGGTCATCAGATGATATCAAATAAGCCAATTATTCAAACTTTTTCTCTTTCCTAGAAATGTTATGCTTAGTGTATTTTCAACCTGCATGGATAGCAATTTCATTTATGTGCAAAGATTTCAGAAATTTTCCACTTTTCTGAGTAGTTGTGTTGGGAATGTACTTACAGTAGCAGTCATTCCACATCTATGAAAATTGCTGAAGTGGACGAAGCTACAATTCGACCAAGAAACAGTATGTTTGTCATCGGTACAATTTAGTTGTGTTGTGGGTGAGTCCCGTTCATTTCTCATTATATTTTGTTCACTTTATCACCCAATAAACGGAATGCTGACAGCCCCAACAATTTACATATCATTTTATAATATTTTAATTATTATTTCTCGCGCAATTAGCTGAGGTGGGAGCCACTTACATGCGAGCCATTTACCAAGGAAAGGCCCAGCCTTCCTGGACCTTAGTGCAGTGAGTTCTGTATATTTGTGTAAACCTTTAGAAAGCATCTGGGGAGACCCTGATTGCTTTTGGACTGCAAGAGTTAGAGTTTTCACTTACTTATTAGTGGCTGAAGGTTGCGTTTATTTCTGCTTAAGGACTGTTGCATTGTACTTAGCCAATTTTTAATAGGAAGCTCCTTTGAGGGACCTACAGCAGTCAGTTGGATACAAGCTGATAGTATTTTGAGTTATATTGCTGACATCTTTAGATCTAAGCAGAGAAGTAAACATAACCGTTGCATGCATTCATGTCCACACCTTTCAGCAAACTTTTATTTTTCTGAGCAGCTGTCAAATATCCAATCAATGAAAATGCATTCAACAGTCGCATGCATGTACAAGACGCTCACATAAAATCTACATAGCCCGCGGTGGGCGAAAAAATAACACACGAAAATATGTGGGCAAAATTTGCATGCCCAAAAACTATATGCATGTGCACCAACATGATGTGCATGTGCAAACACATCAAGGTCCATTGTATATTGTGGCAACAGACATTGTCAAGATCTCGAACATATCCGAAAAAATGCCCTATGTCATAGGCTTTCAAGACTATTTTACAAAATATGTCGAAACTGCTTTGATACCTGATATGTCTGCAGCCAGCATTTTTGATGCATTTGTAAGATTAATTGTCTGCTGGTATGGTACTCCAACACAACTCCTGAGTAACCGTCGTTCACAGTACACCTCCTGATTATTAAGCAATGTTTCAGATCTTATGAGGGTCAAGAAAGTTCAAATGACAGCCTACCATCCTCGAGGCAATGGAATGGTTGAGCATTTTAACGGCATCATGATCGATCGACTTCGAAAATTGGCATATAACAACACTGAAGAATGGCCAAAATTCCTCGAGCTAGCCTAATTCACCTATTGTGCCACTCCGCACAAGTCCACCAAACATTCAGCACACAGCCTTTTATTTGGCAGCCAGCCTTGCCTACAAATCGATGCTGGATGCTACCATAGCTGCAAATGGACTACTTGTGAGCAATTATGATTCTTACAAATATCTTCTTTTCAAAAATCTCATAACTACTCACGAAGAAGTTCAAGCAGAGTTACGGGCATCTGAGGAAAAGTCAAAAGCCCGATTCAACCTCAAAGCTAAACAGAAAAATTATAAATTAGCAGACTTAGTCTTGTTGAGGTCTTAGATGCGAAAAAGCAAAACACATTTCTTTTGGAGTGGTCTGTTCATTGTAACCCTCATCGATAGGCAAGACAAGAATGTTATAACTATTGCGAATGTTGGGAATGTTTTGAATTCCTGCATAGTTGCTTCTGTAGACAGAAACCATTCATTAAACGTTTTCCATCATTGATGTAGCCTGTAATCTTTTTTCTGTCCCCCTACAATTTAGTTTCTACATTTTTTGATGGTTTTTGCGTCAAAGTTCCTCATTTTGTGTAAGACCTCATCCTGTCCCAAAACTTGTTGTTTCTGAAAAGTTTATGCCCAATTTCCAAAGGTGCTCACTTTGTGTCAAATTTTTCATTACTCCTCCTTATCTAGTCATACGATGCTCAACTTACGTATTCAGGTATTATTTGTGAATCATCCTGTAGCACTGAAATTTCAAAGAATTGTAAATTTTTACTTTTGTTACATAAAAGTCTAAATTTGTGTGAAATTTGTGCAAAACATCAAAAAATGTGAATTTTCATTTTTTCCACAAAGTAGGGGTAAATTTGTGTAAAAATTTGTAAAAAACATCAAAAAAGTAAATTTTCACTTTTTTCACAATAAAAGTTTGAATTTATGTAAAAAATTGTGAAAAACATCAAAAAATGTATTTATTTTATTTTGTCATGAGAAAAGTGTAAATTTGTAAAAAATTCCTAAAAAACATCAAAAAATTGTAAATTTTTACTTTTATTAGATAAAAGTGTAAATTTTTGTAAAAATTTGCAAAAAAACGAAAAAATTGTAAATTTATGTAAAATTTGTAAAAAACACTAAAAAATTGTAAATTTTTTCTTTTCTTGAATAAAAGTAGATTTCTGAAAAAATTTGTGAAAAACAGGAAACAATGTTTATTTTCACAGCAAAAATTATAAATTTGTGTAAAATTTTGCAAAAAACATTAAAATAGTGTAAATTTTAATTTTTTTTACAATAAAAGTATGAATTTGTGCAAAAAAATTTGAAAAAAATCAAAAAAACTGAATTTCCATTTTTTTCCAATAAAAATGTAAATTTGTGTAAAAATTTGTGAAAAACATCAAAAAAAGTGTAAAATTTCCACTTTTTTCCCAATAAAAGTGTGAATTTGTGTGAAAATTTGTAAAAAACACCGAAAAATTGTAAATTTTCGCTTTTCTTAAACAAAAGTGTGAATTTGTGTTAAAATTCAAAAAAAAATAAAAAAATTGTAAATTTCTGCTTTTCTTAAATTTAAGTGTGAATTTGTGTAAAAATTGTAAAAAACATCAAAAAAAAGAGAATTACCTTTTTTTCACAATTAAATGACGAATTTTCGCAAAAAACTTGTAAAAAACATGAACAAAGTGTAAATTTTCACTTTTTTCCCAATAAAAGTGTGAATTTGTGTGAAAATTCGTAAAAAACACCGTAAAATTGTAAATTTTCGCTTTTCCTAAACAAAAGTGTGAATTTGTGTTAAAATTCATAAAAAAACATCAAAAAATTGGTAAATTCCTGCTTTTCTTAAATTTAAGTGTGAATTTGTGTAAAAATTGTAAAAAAACATCAAAAAAAAAGAGAATTTCCTTTTTTTTCACAATAAAAGTGTGAATTTGTGTAAAAATTTGAAAAAAACACCGAAAAATTGTAAATTTTCGCTGTTCTTAAACAAAAGTGTGAATTTGTGTTAAAATTCATAAAAAAACATCAAAAAATTGTAAATTCCTGCTTTTCTTAAATTTAAGTGTGAATTTGTGTAAAAATTGTAAAAAACATCAAAAAAAAAGAGAATTTCCTTTTTTTCACAATAAAAGTGTGAATTTGTGTAAAAATTTGAAAAAAACACCGAAAAATTGTAAATTTTCGCTTGTTCTTAAATAAAAGTGCGAATTTGTGTGAAACATTGTAAAAAGCATCAAAAAAATAGAGAATTTCCATATTTTTCACAATAAAAGTGTAAATTTGTGTGAAAATTTGTGAAAAACATCAAAAAAGTGTAAATTTTTGCTTTTATTAGATAAAAGTGTAAATTTTCGTAAAAAGTTGTAAAAAGCACCAAACAATTGTAAATTTTGTAAATTTTTGAAATACATAAAAAAAATGTTTATTTTCACAGAAAAAAATTGTAAATTTTTGAAAAAAAGTGTAAATTTTCTTTTTTTTCCCAAAAAAAGTGTGAATTTTGTGTATAAAAATTTGTAAAAAACATCAAAAAAATTGTAAATTTTTACTTTTATTAGACAAAAGTGTAGATTTTTGTAAAAATTTGCAAAAAAAACCAAAAAATTGTAAATTTGTGTAAAATTTGTAAAAAACATCAAAATAGTGTAAATTCTAATTTTTTTTTCACAACAAAAGTATGAATTTGTGCAAAAAAATTAAAAAAACATCAAAAAACTGAATTTCCATTTTTTTCCAATAAAAATGTAAATTTGTGTAGAAATTTGTGAAAAACATCAAAAAAGTGTAAATTTCCACTTTTTTTCCCAATAAAAGTGTGAATTTGTGTGAAGTGTAAATTGTAAAAAACACCGAAAAATTGTAAATTTTCGCTGTTCTTAAATAAAAGTGTGAATTTGTGTAAAAAAATTGTAAAAAGTATCAAAAAAATAGAGAATTTCCATATTTTTCACAATAAAAGTGTAAATTTGTAGTGAAAATTTTGTGAAAAACATCAAAAAAGTGTAAATTTTCACTTTTTTCCCAATGAAAGTGCGAATTTGTGTTAAAATTTCATAAAAAAAAACATCAAAAAATTGTAAATTTCTGCTTTTCTTAAATTTAAGTGTGAATTTGTGTAAAAAATTGTAAAAAACATCAAATAATAGGGAATTTCCTGTTTTTTCACAATTAAATGACGAATTTTCGCAAAAACTTGTAAAAAACATGAACAAAGTGTAAATTTTCACTTTTTTCCCAATAAAAGTGTGAATTTGTGTGAAAATTCGTAATAAACACCGAAAAATTGTAAATTTTCGCTGTTTCTTAAATAAAAGTGTGAATTTGTGTTAAAATTCATAAAAAAAACATCGAAAAATTGTAAATTTTTACTTTAATCAGATGAAAGTGTATATTTTTGTAGAAATTTGCAAAAAAAAACCAAAAAATTGTAAATTTGTGTAAAATTTGTAAAAAACATCAAAAAAATTGTAAATTTTCGCTTTTCTCGAATAAAAGTGTGAATTTGTGTTAAAATTTATAAAAAAACATCAAAAAATTGTTAATTTTCGCTTTTCTTAAACAAAAGTGTGAATTTGTGTTAAAATTCATAAAAAAACATCAAAAAATTGTAAATTTCTGCTTTTCTTAAATTTAAGTGTGAATTTGTGTAAAAATTGTTAAAAAACATCAAAAAAAAAGAGAATTTCCTTTTTTTACGATAAAAGTGTGAATTTGTGTAAAAATTTGGAAAAAAAACACCGAAAAATTGTAAATTTTCGCTGTTCTTAAATAAAAGTGTGAATTTGTGTTAAAATTCATAAAAAACATCAAAAAATTGTAAATTTTTACTTTAATCAGATGAAAGTGTATATTTTTTGTAGAAATTTGCAAAAAAAACCAAAAAATTGTAAATTTGTGTAAAATTTGTAAAAAACATCAAAAAATTGTAAATTTTCGCATTCTTGAAATAAAAGTGTGAATTTATGTAAAAATTTGTGAAAAACACCGAAAAATTGTGAATTTTTGCTTTTCTTAAACAAAAGTGTGAATTTGTGTTAAAATTCATAAAAAACATCAAAAAATTGTAAATTTTTACTTTTATTAGATGAAAGTGTATATTTTTGTAAAAATTTGCAAAAAAAACCAAAAAAATTGTAAATTTGTGTAAAATTTGTAAAAAAACATCAAAATAGTGCAAATTTTAATTTTTTTTCACAGTAAAAGTATGAATTTGTGCAAAAAAATTTGAAAAACATCAAAAAACTGAATTTCCATATCTTCCAATAAAAATGTAAATTTGTGTAAAAATTTGTGAAAAACATCAAAAAAGTGTAAATTTCCACTTTTTTCCCAATAAAAGTGTGAATTTGTGTGAAAATTTGTAAAAAACACCGAAAAATTGTAAATTTTCGCTTTTCTTAAACAAAAGTGTGAATTTGTGTTAAAATTCATAAAAAAACATCAAAAAAATTGTAAATTTCTGCTTTTCTTAAATTTTTTAAGTGTGAATTTGTGTAAAAAATTTGTAAAAACCACCGAAAAATTGTAAATTTTCGCTTATCTCGAATAAAAGTGTGAATTTGTGTTAAAATTTATAAAAAAAACATCAAAAAATTGTTAATTTTCGCATTTCTTGAATAAAAGTGTGAATTTATGTAAAAATTTGTGAAAAACACCGAAAAATTGTGAATTTTTGCTTTTCTTAAACAAAAGTGTGAATTTGTGTTAAAATTCATAAAAAAACATCAAAAAATTGTAAATTTTCGCGTTTCTTGAATAAAAACGTGGATTTATGTGAAAATTTGTGAAAAACACCGAAAAATTGTAAATTTTCGCTGTTCTTAAATAAAAGTGTGAATTTGTGTAAAAAATTGTAAAAAGTATCAAAAAATAGAGAATTTCCATATTTTTCACAATAAAAGTGTAAATTTGTGTGAAAATTTGTGAAAAACATCAAAAAAGTGTAAATTTTCACTTTTTTCCCCAATAAAAGTGCGAATTTGTGTTAAAATTCATAAAAAAAAACATCAAAAAAATTGTAAATTTCTGCTTTTCTTAAATTTAGGTGTGAATTTGTGTAAAAAATTGTATAAAAAACATCAAAAAATAGGGAATTTCCTGTTTTTTCACAATTAAATGACGAATTTTCGCAAAAAACTTGTAAAAAACATGAACAAAGTGTAAATTTTCACTTTTTTCCCAATAAAAGTGTGAATTTGTGTGAAAATTCGTAAAAAACACCGTAAAATTGTAAATTTTCACTTTTCCTAAACAAAAGTGTGAATTTGTGTTTAAAATTCATAAAAAAACATCAAAAAATTGTAAATTCCTGCTTTTCTTAAATTTAAGTGTGAATTTGTGTAAAAAATTGTAAAAAACATCAAAAGAAAAGAGAATTTCCTTTTTTTCGCGATAAAAGTGTGAATTTGTGTAAAAATTTGGAAAAAACACCGAAAAATTGTAAATTTTCGCTGTTCTTAAATAAAAGTGTGAATTTGTGTTAAAATTCATAAAAAACATCAAAAAATTGTAAATTTTTACTTTAATCAGATGAAAGTGTATATTTTTGTAGAAATTTGCAAAAAAAAAACCAAAAAAATTGTAAATTTGTGTAAAATTTGTAGAAAAACATAAAAATAGTGCAAATTTTAATTTTTTTTCACAGTAAAACTATGAATTTGTGCAAAAAAATTTGAAAAACATCAAAAAACTGATTTCCATTTCTTCCAATAAAAATGTAAATTTGTGTAAAAATTTGTGAAAAACATCAAAAAAGTGTAAATTTCCACTTTTTTCCCAATAAAAAGTGTGAATTTGTGTGAAAATTTGTAAAAAACACCGAAAAATTGTAAATTTTCGCTTTTCTTAAACAAAAGTGTGAATTTGTGTTAAAATTCATAAAAAAACATCAAAAAATTGTAAATTTCTGCTTTTCTTAAATTTTTAAGTGTGAATTTGTGTAAAAATTTGTAAAAACCACCGAAAAATTGTAAATTTTCGCTTATCTCAAATAAAAGTGTGAATTTGTGTTAAAATTTATAAAAAAAACATCAAAAAATTGTTAATTTTCGCATTTCTTGAATAAAAGTGTGAATTTATGTAAAAATTTGTGAAAAACACCGAAAAATTGTGAATTTTTGCTTTTCTTAAACAAAAGTGTGAATTTGTGTTAAAATTCATAAAAAACATCAAAAAATTGTAAATTTTTACTTTTATTAGATGAAAGTGTATATTTTTGTGGAAATTTGCAAAAAAAACCAAAAAATTGTAAATTTGTGTAAAATTTGTAAAAAAACATCAAAATAGTGCAAATTTTAAATTTTTTTTTCACAGTAAAAGTATGAATTTGTGCAAAAAAATTTGAAAAACATCAAAAAACTGAATTTCCATTTCTTCCAATAAAAATGTAAATTTGTGTAAAAATTTGTGAAAAACATCAAAAAAGTGTAAATTTCCACTTTTTTCCCAATAAAAACGTGAATTTGTGTGAAAATTTGTAAAAAACACCGAAAAATTGTAAATTTTTGCTTTTCTTAAACAAAAGTGTGAATTTGTGTTAAAATTCATAAAAAAACATCAAAAAATTGTAAATTTCTGCTTTTCTTAAATTTTTAAGTGTGAATTTGTGTAAAAATTTGTAAAAAACACCGAAAAATTGTAAATTTTCGCTCATCTCAAATAAAAGTGTGAATTTGTGTTAAAATTTATAAAAAAAACATCAAAAATTTGTTAATTTTCGCATTTTTTGAATAAAAGTGCGAATTTATGTAAAAATTCTTAAAAAACACCGAAAAATTGTGAATTTTCGCTTTTCTTAAACAAAAGTGTGAATTTGTGTTAAAATTCATAAAAAACATCAATAAATTGTAAATTTTTACTTTTATTAGACAAAAGTGTAGATTTTTGTAAAAATTTGCAAAAAAAACCAAAAAATTGTAAATTTGTGTAAAAGTTGTAAAACACATCAAAATAGTGTAAATTCTAATTTTTTTTCACAACAAAAGTATGAATTTGTGCAAAAAAATTTGAAAAACATCAAAAAACTGAATTTCCATTTTTTTTTTAATAAAAATGTAAATTTGTGTAAAAATTTGTGAAAAACATCAAAAAAGTGAAAATTTCCACTTTTTTTCCAATAAAAGTGTGAATTTGTGTGAAAATTTGTGAAAAACACCGAAAAATTGTAAATTTTCGCTTTTCTTAAACAAAAGTGTGAATTTGTGTTAAAATTCATAAAAAAACATCAAAAAATTGTAAATTTCTGCTTTTCTTAAATTTTTAAGTGTGAATTTGTGTAAAAATTTGTAAAAACCACCGAAAAATTGTAAATTTTCGCTTATCTCAAATAAAAGTGTGAATTTGTGTTAAAATTTATAAAAAAAACATCAAAAAATTGTTAATTTTCGCATTTCTTGAATAAAAGTGTGAATTTATGTAAAAATTTGTGAAAAACACCGAAAAATTGTGAATTTTTGCTTTTCTTAAACAAAAGTGTGAATTTGTGTTAAAATTCATAAAAAACATCAAAAAATTGTAAATTTTTACTTTTATTAGACGAAAGTGTATATTTTCGTGGAAATTTGCAAAAAAAACCAAAAAATTGTAAATTTGTGTAAAATTTGTAAAAAAACATCAAAATAGTGCAAATTTTAATTTTTTTTTCAAAGTAAAAGTATGAATTTGTGCAAAAAAATTTGAAAAACATCAAAAAACTGAATTTCCATTTCTTCCAATAAAAATGTAAATTTGTGTAAAAATTTGTGAAAAACATCAAAAAAGTGTAAATTTCCACTTTTTTCCCAATAAAAACGTGAATTTGTGTGAAAATTTGTAAAAAACACCGAAAAATTGTAAATTTTTGCTTTTCTTAAACAAAAGTGTGAATTTGTGTTAAAATTCATAAAAAAACATCAAAAAATTGTAAATTTCTGCTTTTCTTAAATTTTTAAGTGTGAATTTGTGTAAAAATTTGTAAAAAAACACCGAAAAATTGTAAATTTTCGCTCATCTCAAATAAAAGTGTGAATTTGTGTTAAAATTTATAAAAAAAACATCAAAAATTTGTTAATTTTCGCATTTTTTGAATAAAAGTGCGAATTTATGTAAAAATTCTTAAAAAACACCGAAAAATTGTGAATTTTCGCTTTTCTTAAACAAAAGTGTGAATTTGTGTTAAAATTCATAAAAAACATCAAAAAATTGTAAATTTTTACTTTTATTAGACAAAAGTGTAGATTTTTGTAAAAATTTGCAAAAAAAAACAAAAAATTGTAAATTTGTGTAAAATTTGTAAAAAACATCAAAATAGTGTAAATTCTAGTTTTTTTCACAACAAAAGTATGAATTTGTGCAAAAAAATTTAAAAAACATCAAAAAACTGAATTTCCATTTTTTTCCAATAAAAATGTAAATTTGTGTAGAAATTTGTGAAAAACATCAAAAAAGTGTAAATTTCCACTTTTTTTCCAATAAAAGTGTGAATTTGTGTGAAAATTTGTAAAAAAACACCGAAAAATTGTAAATTTTCGCTGTTCTTAAATAAAAGTGTGAATTTGTGTAAAAAATTGTAAAAAGTATCAAAAAATAGAGAATTTCCATATTTTTCACAATAAAAGTGTAAATTTGTGTGAAAATTTGTGAAAAACATCAAAAAAAAGTAAATTTTCACTTTTTTCCCAATAAAAGTGCGAATTTGTGTTAAAATTCATAAAAAAAACATCAAAAAATTGTAAATTTCTGCTTTTCTTAAATTTAAGTGTGAATTTGTGTAAAAAATTGTAAAAAACATCAAAAAATAGGGAATTTCCTTTTTTTTCACAATTAAATGACGAATTTTCGCAAAAACTTGTAAAAAACATGAACAAAGTGTAAATTTTCACTTTTTTCCCAATAAAAGTGTGAATTTGTGTGAAAATTCGTAAAAAACACCGTAAAATTGTAAATTTTCGCTTTTCCTAAACAAAAGTGTGAATTTGTGTTAAAATTCATAAAAAAACATCAAAAAATTGTAAATTCCTGCTTTTCTTAAATTTAAGTGTGAATTTGTGTAAAAATTGTAAAAAACATAAAAAAAAAGAGAATTTCCTTTTTTTCACAATAAAAGTGTGAATTTGTGTAAAAATTTGAAAAAAAACACCGAAAAATTGTAAATTTTCGCTGTTCTTAAATAAAAGTGTGAATTTGTGTAAAAAAATTGTAAAAAGCATCAAAAAATAGAGAATTTCCATATTTTTCACAATAAAAGTGTAAATTTGTGTAAAATTAGAAAAAAACATTAAAAAAGTGTGAATTTTCTTTTTTTTTCGCCATAAAAATGTAGATTTGTGTAAAAATTGTAAAAAACATCAAAATAGTTTAAATTCTAGTTTTTTTCACAACAAAAGTATGAATTTGTGCAAAAAAATTTGAAAAACATCAAAAAACTGAATTTCCATTTTTTCCAATTAAAATGTAAGTTTGTGTAAAAATTTGTGAAAAACATCAAAAAAGTGTAAATTTTCACTTTTTTCCCAATAAACTGTGAATTTGTTTGAAAATTTGTAAAAAACACCGAAAAATTGTAAATTTTCGCTTTTCTTAAACAAAAGTGTGAATTTGTGTTAAAATTCATAAAAAAACATCAAAAAATTGTAAATTTCTGCTTTTCTTAAATTTAAGTGTGAATTTGTGTAAAAATTGTAAAAAACATCAAAAAAAAAGAGAATTTCCTTTTTTCACAATAAAAGTGTGAATTTGTGTAAAAATTTGAAAAAAAACACCGAAAAATTGTAAATTTTCGCTGTTCTTATAAAAGTGTGAATTTGTGTAAAAAAATTGTAAAAAGCATCAAAAAATAGAGAATTTCCATATTTTTCACAATAAAAGTGTAAATTTGTGTAAAATTAGAAAAAAACATTAAAAAAGTGTGAATTTTCTTTTTTTTCGCCATAAAAATGTAGATTTGTGTAAAAATTGTAAATTTTTGCTTTTGTCAAAAGTAAGTGTAAATTTGTGTGAATAATTGTAAAAAACATAAAAGTAGTGTAAATTTCAATGTTTTCCTCAATAAAAAAGCGAATTTGGGTAAAAATTTGTAGAAAACATCTAAAAATTGTAAATTCTCAAAAATATGAATTTGTGTTAAAATTTGTAAAAAATATCAAGAAAGTGTATATCTTCCATTTTGTCATAATAAAAGTGTAAATTTGTGTAAAAATTTGTGGAAAACATCAAAAAAGTGTAAATTTCCACTTTTTTCCCAATAAAAGTGTGAATTTGTGTGAAAATTTGTAAAAAACACCGAAAAATTGTAAATTTTCGCTTTTCTTAAACAAAAGTGTGAATTTGTGTTAAAATTCATAAAAAACATCAAAAAATTGTAAATTTTTACTTTTATTAGACAAAAGTGTAGATTTTTGTAAAAATTTGCAAAAAAAAACAAAAAATTGTAAATTTGTGTAAAATTTGTAAAAAACATCAACATAGTGTAAATTCTAGTTTTTTTTCACAACAAAAGTATGAATTTGTGCAAAAAAATTTGAAAAACATCAAAAAACTGAATTTCCATTTTTTCCAATAAAAATGTAAGTTTGTGTAAAAATTTGTGAAAAACATCAAAAAAGTGTAAATTTTCACTTTTTTCCTAATAAAGTGTGAATTTGTGTGAAAATTTGTAAAAAACACCGAAAAATTGTAAATTTTCGCTTTTCTTAAACAAAAGTGCGAATTTGTGTTAAAATTCATAAAAAAAACATCAAAAAATTGTAAATTTCTGCTTTTCTTAAATTTAAGTGTGAATTTGTGTAAAAATTGTAAAAAACATCAAAAAAAAAGAGAATTTCCTTTTTTTCACAATAAAAGTGTGAATTTGTGTAAAAATTTGAAAAAAAACACCGAAAAATTGTAAATTTTCGCTGTTCTTAAATAAAAGTGTGAATTTGTGTAAAAAAATTGTAAAAAGCATCAAAAAATAGAGAATTTCCATATTTTTCACAATAAAAGTGTAAATTTGTGTGAAAATTTGTGAAAAACATCAAAAAAGTGTAAATTTTTGTAAAAAGTTGTAAAAAACACCAAACAATTGTAAATTTTGTAAATTTTGAAAAACAGAAAAAAATATTTATTTTCACAGCAAAAATTGTAAATTTGTGAAAAAATAAAAAAGTGTAAATTTTCTTTTTTTCCCAAAAAATTGTGAATTTGTGTAAAAATTTGTAAAAAACATAAAAAAAAGAGAATTTCCTTTTTTTCACGATAAAGCCGGGTATATACTTACCCGTACGCACGTGCGGAGCAGTTTTGCGACCTGCCAATGTGCGGCCAAAATGCGGGTTCTCAAAATATACTTCAGTCAAAAATGCGCATGCGGCCTCATTGCGGGCCGCATTTGAATATACTTTACCGTACGCGTACGGGTGTGAGGGAGGGCTGGAAAATCAAGTACAATCATGCGCCATGAGCAAAAAACGATAGTTTTCAAGTATGATATGCTAACGGCCGCGCCGCGCCGGAAAATTTTGAGATTTTGACCCTTTTAAGTCCACCAAAACGCATCTTTTCGGTTTTGAATTCCCCAAAATTTTTTCCTCAATGGGAACCATACCCAAAATTTTTTTCCCCATTTCGAAATTTTTTCCTCAAAACACCCCATTTGAGGAAAAAAACGGTGCCCCTCCCCCAAACGTATGACATTGCCTTTTAAAACGCACCAGGCACAGTAGCCATGTATTTTCCGCGCGTAATATTTTTCGAATTTTCTACCGTGCATTTGAAAATGTTTTTCCCAACTTGAGAAACAGTCCAAAGTTTTCCCCCCGTTTCAAAAACAAGCGAAAAATATTCGCATGCGATCGCATCGCGCCAACGGGGGGGGGGGGGGGGGCTCGAAAATGAAGTTCAATCGTGCACCATGGGCAAAAAAACAATTTTTTACTGTACTGCGGCGGTGGTTCCTGATCCGCACGAATTACAGATGTGCGGAAAAGTAGAAATGGTTTCTACTTGCCCGCACGTGCAAAATTATTGGGTCCCGCAAATTTTTCGCCCAGCACCCACAATGCGGCGCATGATTGTGCGTTCAATTTCCGGGTCGCGAATTGCGGGGCCCGCTCAAAAATCGGCGGCGCATATAGTATATACCCGGCTTAAAAGCACAAATTTTTGCAAAAACTTGTAAAAAACATAAAAAATGTATTTTTTTGTTTTGTCACAATAAAGGTGTAAATTTGTGTAAAAATTTGTAAAAAACATAAAAAAAAGTAAATTTTCACTTTTTTCTAATAGAAGTGCGAATTTTTGTAAAAATTTGTAAAAAAGCATAAAAAATGTATTTTTTTGATTTTGTCACAATAAAAGTGTAGATTTGTGTAAACATTTGTGAAAAACATCAAAAAATGTGAATTTTCACTTTTTCGGCAATAAAAGTGCGAATTTGTGTAAAAATCAGTAAAAAAGATAAAAAAAAGTATGAATTTTCTGTTTTTCATTGTAAAAGTGTAGATTTGTGTAAAAATGGTAAATTTTTGCTTTTGTTGAATGAAAGCGTAAAATTGTGTGAAAAAATGTAAAAAACATAAGAATAGTGTTAATTTCCATTTTTCCCCAGTAACAAAGCGAATTTGTGTAAACATTTCCAAAAAACATCAAAAAAGTGTAAATTTTCACTTTTTTCACAAGAAAAGTGCGACTTTGTGTAAAATTAGAAAAAAACATTAAAAAAGTGTGAATTTTCTTTTTTTTCGCCATAAAAATGTAGATTTGTGTAAAAATTGTAAATTTTTGCTTTTGTCAAAAGTAAGTGTAAATTTGTGTGAATAATTGTAAAAAACATAAAAGTAGTGTAAATTTCAATGTTTTCCTCAATAAAAAAGCGAATTTGGGTAAAAATTTGTAGAAAACATCTAAAAATTGTAAATTCTCAAAAATATGAATTTGTGTTAAAATTTGTAAAAAATATCAAAAAAGTGTATATCTTCCATTTTGTCATAATAAAAGTGTAAATTTGTGTAAAATTTCTAAAAAACATCAAAAAATTTTAAATTTTTGCTTTTCTGTAATTAAAGAGTAATGTCACGGCCTTTCTTGAGTTTTTGTGAATTACTGTAGATTTAGGCAACAACTGACTAAAACTGGGGTTTTGGTATTTATTGGATAACTTACAGTAAATAAGGTGGATAAAGCAATAATTACAAAGGCATGACAAAGATGTGTGAGGGTAGCGTGTAGCAATTGGGCGTAAAAAATTGGCACAAATTACTTGAAAATAAAGGGGGTGCTTCCGGGGTAACCGATGACAGTTTGGAAGCAGGGAAACGGCTAGTATCCAAGCCCGAGTCCCGTAAAGTATAGGCAACGCGTTTGCCTCAAACCAAAACGTAAATTGTTTGGAAGTCCAACGGACTGTAAGGTGCGAGCAAGAGAAGTCACATAAAGACAAACCAACCAAAACAGCAAGTGTAGTCGCGTAAAGTACCAAAGACTAAAGACTAACAAAAAACTGACTCTTCTTCAATTTCCAAGTCGACATCCACGTTCTTGGGGCGTGGTTCCAGGAGCACCCCTGTGCATAATTAGTTTCCAATTTGTCGGAGGGTTCAAAACATATGAACCCTTTTTTGTTTTAGAATGTCCAACCTTTCCATTTCCTGCTGAGTAATATACGAGTGCCAAAATGTGTGACAAAAACAAAGTACTTGAAAAATAGTCTGGTTCCCAACTAGGAACCCACACTCTCGAAAACAATAGAGAACACTAATGGATTTCTAATATGGTACGTGTGACGAGAAAATATGGAATAAATAAAATATATATATTTTCGCGAAAACTTACATAAAAATTATACAAATTTTTACACTCCTTGAAAGTAAATTTGTGTAAAAATTTGTGAAAAACAGCAGAACATGTGTTTATTTTCACAGCAAAAATGTTAGTTTGTGTAAAAATAATGTGAAAAACATCAAAAAAGTGTGAATTTTAACTATATTTACAATAAAAGTGGAAATTTGTGTAAAAATTTGCAAAAAACTTTTAAAAACTGTAAATTTTCACTTTTTTTACAATAAAAGTGCGAATTTGTGTAGAAATTTGTAAAAAACATCGAAAAATTGTGAATTCCCGATTTTCTTAAATAAAAGTGTAAATTTGTGTAAGAACTTGTGAAAAACAGAAAAAAAATGTTTATTTTCACAGCAAAAAATGTAAAATTGTGTAAAAGTTTGCAAAAAACATCAAAAAATTGTAAGTTTTTGCTTTTCTTTAATAAAAGTGTAGTTGTGTAGGAATTTTTGAAAAAAACTGCTAAAAAACTGTTGTTTTTTTGCAGCAAAAATGTAAAATTGTGTAAAAATTTGTAAAAAATATCAAAAAAGTTTGAGTTTTCGCTTTTTTAAAATAAAAGTGTTGTGAAAAACATCAAAATGGTGTAAATTTTGATTATTCCAAAATAAAAGTAAGAATTTGTGCGAAAATTGGTAAAAAACATCAGAAAATTGTAAATTTTTGCTTTTATTAAATAAAAGTGTGAATTAGTGTAAAAATTTGTTAAAAACAGCAAAAAAGTGTTTATTTTCACACCAAAAATGTTAATCTGTTTAAAATTTTTTAAGAAACATTGAAAAAGTGTTGTAATGTACATGCTAAGGCATTGATGTAAATGTAAAATGTACACTTTGTGATATTCATTTTCAATTATAAATTCATTTCATTAATCTATCGTCTCAAGGGTGTCTGGAATTCACACCCAGACATTCCTATAAATTTATGTGAAGCACTCTGTTTTGATCATCTCACACCCCATTGACCCAATTAAGACGCACATAATTATTTGCACATTGGCACCTGGCCCTCGTAATGCACATGAATATATACATTCCATAAGTACAATAATTCCCCCCAGATGCATAAACACACCTGCCCATGTAGAAAGTACGGAAATCCCGACCCAGACAGAAGATTTAGGAGGAATGCATGGAAACCGAAAAACACATGAAAATCCAAAAACATATAGGCGTGGCAAAGCATACTGTAGAATAAAGCATGTAAGCGTGGAAATTAAGAATAAATTAAAGCAAGAGGCATGGCTAAAGAAGCATACAGTAGGCGGAAACAGGTAAGCGAAGCAGTGATTGGTTAGGTGAGCCGACGGAAGTGGACCTCCCACGATGCAAGGGCATGGATCAAAGAATCGGTATAAAAGACAGGAGAACCCGGAAAAGACAGATTTTGATTGAGATTTTTATATATTTTTATTCAAGCGTGAAACATGTTTTATTTGCAAGCATTCGTTTTTGTGTATTATTGACGACCCAAGTGATCGTCAACTTTGTTTTTATAATATAATTGTCGTGCCCCTTAATTGCCCGTTTGTCCCCCATCGCCGTTTTTGGATCAAGTAAAGTATCACTAGAACTGGTTGTTACAGTGTGAATTTCCACTTTATTCACAATAAAAGTGGAAATTTGTGTAAAATATTGTAAAAAACTTAGAAAATATGTAGGTTCTCGTTTTTTTCACAATAAATGTTAATTTGTTTAAAAAATTGTAAAAAACATCAAAAAATTGTATATTTCCGATTTTCTCAAATACCAGACTACCCCAAATAAACGCACAGTGCATTTATTTTTTCAAACAGTCGCTGCAGGGTGCGTCTATTTGAGGGGTGCCTTAATTCGAGGGGGTGCGTTTATTTTTTCAAACCTCAATTTCGGGGGTGCGTTAATTCGAGGTAATGATGAACGCAACCATCATTTTCCAATTTTTATTCCAATTCAACGTTGAAGAAACGACAACAAAAATTAAAATTTAGTTTTCCCGGACATAGCTTGGCTATTAGATTTATACTGTTCAAACAGGACAACAAAATACAAAAAGGTTGTAAAGGTTGTATTATAGCAAGACACAATGATGTAACTTAACACGCCAATGCATATAGGTATACTCATTTTAACAAACGAGCGCAAAAAATTTGCATCTCTCTCTTTTGGTTACTTTATATCTCGAATAAACGCATCTCCTTGAATTGACGCACCCGGTGCATTAAATCGAGGGGGTGCGTTTATTTTTTCAAATGCTCTATAGAGGGTGCGTCTATTCGAGGGGTGCGTTTATTTTGGGTAGTACGGTAAGAGTGTAAGTTCTCGTTTTGCGACATATACGACACATAATATATGTGACATATATGGTACTTTTCGGAATCAGCTCAATGAGATCTATCGATTACTACCCAACATTACCCATTTAGGACGAAAGCCTAAATTTAGTGCGGGACTCTATTGTTTGTGCTCTTAGTTATTACACACCGCCACTGCTGCTGCCGCACCTGTTCGGGGCGAGGGTAGTTCGCCTAGCTTATAAAGCTGAAGCTGCCGCTTCAAGCTTTATATAGCTAGCCTAAATAGGAAAGTCATGCTATATATCAACAGAAATTGTGTGCTCATTTGCACTGATCACAGGATCAGTCCCAGCGCCAGCCGCTAGGAGGCTAGTACACATGTGGTGCCAGTAATTTCACAGAAAGTACCCACAATACCTGTTTTTTTACATTTTTCTAGTATAATTGTGATCCCAAGTCGATTCTTTCTTCATCAGCCTTTTCATTCTTTTCACTGGTGGAGGACCAATGCCCAATTCTCTGTATCTACCTCCCTGAACATATTTACACACAGCATAATGCACAGAATGCATAGGAATTTTCCCACATAAGTTGCAAGGCTCCATTGCAGAGAATGAATGTTTCAGCTTTCTATATGAGATATTTATACCAGTGGGTAGTACTGTAATTGAATCATACTAGTACTTACTCATCAACTTTGACAACTGACAAGTAACTCTTTGAAGTTCTTCTGCAGTTCACCGTAGGTCTTCGCACCCGTGATAATAATTTTACCTTTGTGAAAAATCAATGCACATAAGCCCTGCTTGTTAATTGTATATTTCAGTGCAGGAAATCATTCAGGAGAATAATCACACTGACCCCTATGAGTGTTATAGAATTCCTCAACATTGATACAGTGATCTAGGGCGTATGACCCAACAACATTGCACATTCTAAATTTCCTGGGTCTTGGTCGATAGCCGAGTTTGAGCAGTATTTATGCAGCATAATCTATACTTTTCACAGCCTGCTGAGTTGCCTTAATGCCCACACATATGAGCTTGCCATTTTCATACAATAGTAGACAACATTTTGGATCATTAAGATACCAAATTAGCGACCCAAATTTTCCCATTGTCAGTTTAGAGCCATCCAATTTTTTAGCAAGTGAGTCTAAATTGAGTCGACAGCCAAGTTCAGCTGTGACAGTAATGTTTTGTACTTGCATTTTTAGAATAAACTTCGCTTTCTAAAGTGTAACTTCGCAATTGTTTTACCAGTGACAAATTTTATAGGTTTGTCTTGATCTGTTCTAATTGAAATTTTGATAGAATTGATATCTTTTATGAGTACAGGCAAGTAGTGAGGAGCTACATATATCTTATCTATAATGTCACCAAAAGCTCCCTCTATATTAACAATACCGAGGAGGGGGCTAAAATATCACCAGCGATCTGTTGTTCAATGATATTACAATAAACATACATAGTTTTGAGACCAGCCTTCATATCAGCAGGGTGTGCAGCAGCAATTTTTCAGATGAAGTTGTTTCTAGTTGTGATTTCTCAAAGCCCAACAGGTAGAGTAAAAGATCACTTAATTTTATGCTCTTGATTCTAGTCAAGTTCACTTTCAGGACAACTGCTCTGGCTAATCTCCTATATGAAAATTCGATAAACTCATTATATGGAACTTTTTCCTGTTCACTCAACAACCTGATGGATTGTTGAATAGCTTCAATCAAATCTATTATAGATTCATACCTTGTAGAAGGTACTTTTAGTAATTGCCTAGTATTAGTCTGAAGATCATAAAATTTTATTACACTATCACTAGGTGTTATATTGAACCACGTATTTGGGTAGATGAATTCAGAAAGTGCACATTCTCATTCACCTTGCAAAATCAATCTATGAGGCAACCTGATACTAAAATTTGAAGCGGAGTTACTTGGATCGCTCTGAGCATTGCTCGGTAATGTTACATAAAACTGTGAAAAATCCATTTTTTCAATATGTCATTATGGTAGAAACTAACTTTTATATTCTGTTGAGCTGTTCAAATAAAAATGCATCATCATATATGGGAGTATTTGTTCTAAAGAGACTGTTGATGAAGCCAGTGACAAATTCATCAGCATAGCTTTTGTTACGTAACGGGTAATTTTCCTGGTTACGTAAACGCCTCTAAAATATTCGTTTATTAAAATAGAATATTAACAGGCTAAATTACAATAATGTGGATAAGGCAGGGGACACGGGCAGGAGAATAAGAGCAACTGAGAGAAAAGGGAAGCTGAGAAACTACTAATTATGAGGGGGGAAGTGAGATTCTATGGTGGGATAGGCGTCGTCCCGAAGATAAGATATTGGCGGATAAACGTCGCCAATAAACACACACAATTGGACGGATGAATGTCGTCCTTAAACAAATACAAACTAACTGGATGGATGAACGTCGTCCTCAAAAATACGAACTACTGGACAGATGAACATCATCCGAGAAAGATACAAACTGCTGGACGGATGAACGTCATCCAAGAAAAATACAAACTGCTGGACGGATGAATGTCGTCCAAGAAAAAATACAATACACGAAGAGGTAGGGAACTCACGTAGTCGGTAAAGTGAGACGCTGCCAATTTTTGAGAATCCAAAAGAACTCAACTGACTGTTTTCCGTTTTTCCGAGGATCCGGAAAAAGAGGTGGAGTTTTTGGTGAGGGAAATCTCATTCGCTAGAGTTGTTTATTGGGAATGGGAGGAAAACGTTTGAACCTGATTGGTTGAACTTGCTTACGACGGGTTCCTTGAAGTTGTCCACCCGTCGGGTGATAGTTGGTAAGTGGACAGAAGGGATTAGTAGTTCTCTGCTTTTTTGGGCTCTTATTTTCCTACTGTAATCTTTTCCATATGTATTTCACGATTTCCAAGTAAATAATAGAACAAAAATGCATTAATGGTTTTGGCAAATTATCATCAAAAATATACAAAACAATAGGCTACTTAACCTACATTTTTCTTAATGGTTTCCGAGTAAAATAAAAATGGATTACTGTACACGAAACTAATTTGGACGAAATTAAACAGTAAACTTAGGCTTAACTTAATTTACATAATTTACAAATTCACTCATCGTGCCACTTTGTTCCAAACTAGCAGCAATATCTGTCATACTTATACCTCTAACCATCCACATGAGAAAGTATACACATAACTGACCACATGTAGCAGTCAGGTACTGTTGAACACATTTGGTATTGCACTTGTAAGAAGTAGATATAGTCTTGATGTAATTCCTAAGCTGTTGAAGTGGTTCCAGGCTGTAACTGTCAAGACAACAACATGCACGTTTTTTTATCAACAAACAGAGCTAGCCAGTGTGAACCGGGTTTGTCCAGATTTACAACCAATCCTGCTTGCCCAGATTTACAACCAATGCTGGGGGTACAATGTCAAGGGGTGGTAAACAGTCTATAGGAAATACCCCATTGAAGATTTGTCTGAGTGCTTGATCTCTATTGATCAAGATGTAGATTTCAGAGGTATTCATGCAGTATAGTCATTAACGACGTGTCTATTTTTATCAATCATAATCAAATTGTCAAATTCTGCATAAAGTCAATTCTATACTTGTGGAACCATCTCTAATCAAGTCCCAATGTCCACTATCATCTTCTTCAGGTGTAAAATCGAAGGCAAAGTAGCACTGTCCATTTTTAAAATTAAGTCTGCTAATGCCATTACCTTTGTTATCTTTAGCCATGTCTAGAGTTTCACAGAGCTGATCATACGCTCGAATATATTTGTTGTTGGGGAAATCAAGTCTTAATGGAGTCCCTGCAAAAGCTTGACCACCAGAGACAACCTTGACTTCACTTATACTGTAACATTTAAAATTAAATGGAGATTTTTTTATTTCTCCACGATATGCATCCGCATCGATGCATGCTATAATCATCCTACCCGGCAATTGACCAGTGAATAGAGTATTCAGAGGTGTATATTGCGTTGTACTAGCAATATGAAGATTCACCATTTGGACTCGTCTAATTGGGTACTTGACTGGTGTCTTTAACATTGCTTTTTCCAGAGCCAATCCAACACTGTCAAGAACTTCAACTTTCCTGATAAAGAGTTTCATCTGGGAAACTTCCAGTTTTACATTTTCTGCATCACCAGCTGGACACTGTAATACAAATGGATTACTATTGCGAATCAATTCCAGTTTGAGCTCAGTATTGCTGAGTAAAGATCAATCTTGCATTAGAAGATCAATATGAAGAGGAGCTGTTATTTCAACTGTTTGACCATTTTCAAAGTACTTTATTCTGTCTTTAAAACCCTGGCAATCAGCAGTATCTATTTTAGGACCTGCTTCCATAGTATACAAAGAAGACTGTAAGTGACTATTTTTAGCATCAAAACCAAAATTTAAATCAGTTTCAAAGAATACTCTGTAGGCATACTTATCCCCACTATCATGAATAAGACGGCCATTCAGGAAGAGCTTCACTTGTCGGAAAAATGCTTTACCAATCAGATTGATAGATGCAATTACTGGTGCAGCTCCACCAGCGGGAACTGTGTAAGTAATTTTCAAGGTCATGTACAGATAATTTTTGCTAAGCTGAATCATGTAAGGATCTGGAGGTATACAAAATTCATATGGACCATCATTTGTGATAGGATTTATGGGGTTAACTTCATCCCAGTAGCCTCATTTAATTAATACTTGTGTGGGAGGTACAGTGAAAAAGTCCAATTCAGACTTTGTACTAATACTAGAAATTGTATCAATTAGAGCCACGTTTCCTTCGCTTTTTCTTCGAGAATATATCATTTTTCTCAACTTTTATACCTTTTGGTCTAGTCCCCAAGCCTTTTCCAGTCTGCAAGGCCTCTCCCGCACTGTGGGCCAACTTGGAGAGTGCTGCTCGGCCATGTTCTTCTAGAGACTCTTTAATAGATCAACCTTCGGCTAAATCTCCAGCAATATCTGCACCTGTAGATAGCGCTTGCTTACCAATATGGCCAGTAGCTGACTTAATAACAGGAATGGCCATTCTGAATAATGATCTAAAGAAGCTTCCTAGACCTCCTCCACATTGATAGGGAGTGCCTTTGAAGCCTTTGAAACCATAGCCAGTTTGTTCAGCTTGTTCAGTATAGTACTGAAGCCAAGTTGCATAATCTTCTGGATTGAAGTATTGTCTCATCTTTATAAATTTACAGAATGCTGTAAGTTACAACTTTTATGCTTTTCCAAATTCTAACCATCTAGACCTTGGTGTAATGCTTTTGGGTACCTTAATCTTTTTACCACCTAATGGGCTACTGGGGGAAGCAAATGTTTCATCGCTTTCACTTCCAACATTTAACCTGGACTTATTTACAAAAGATCTCGAGGCACATTCTGCTTTAAGAGGTTCTTTACAAACAATTCTGACCCTATTGCTTGCTGACGCCTCGGACCAACTCTTGCTATCAGAAATCAAATCAGCAATGTTAGTTCTACTTATTTTGTTGCCTTTCAGAATCATTTCTCCTTTATCTGACCACTCCATGTGTGGATTATCTTTAGCATAATCATATAACATTTTAGCTTGACTATGCAACTTTTTTGGTACAATTTTCATAGTTTTTTCATATAGCACATCATTTGTCGGGGTCACATCAACAGTGCTTTCAGCAGTGTCTGGCTTTTTTTGTTTGGTGTTACTTCTTCCAGATCAGGAATGGGGTGTTCTGCAACAGGTTCACTAACAGTCAACTCATAAGGTCTGGTTTGATCCTGCGTAGCCTGCCTATATCTGTGCAACACTTGATTGTATAAGATTATCTTTCTGTTAGAGGGCAATGACTTATTAGTTAAAATGTCATTCATTTCTTTATCCAAAGCAGTCATGACATTAGCTGCTATATCCTCCCTATGACCAATGTCATGCGGTACAAGAATCATTTTATTTGTATGCACCATCTTTTTATAATTGCATCAGCTAGTAATTGTCCAGCTATTCCTAAAATTGGTGCCAACAATACAGGCAAAAATCCACGTTTTTGTTCTAGAATGTCTCGTCTTTTGCTGAGACTTGTTTTCTCATCTGCTAATACTCATAAATGTCCCTTGTGGGAACTTAATTTATTCAAGATATTTTTGTCAACTTTTATATTGCCTTCGAGGAAGTTGAGTATACATTCACACAAACAAAGTATCAGTTCACGATCAGCGGTGCTAATAATAGCTTCATGTTGCTTGGGTTTAGCCTTAGCTAGTACCCTGATGTAATCAATATTATGTCTAAGACGATCACAAGGCATTTTGACTATACAACTGAAGAATAGACAACTTTTATACTTTTGGCACATATATCGTGGAAAATTTTGAGAAAATATCAGCTCTGAGTCTAAGTTTATCAGGTGTTGTTTGAGAAAGATCAATAATTATATAACTGTATGGTTAAAATGTGGCATCTTCGAAAGACTCGAGAAAGTACTTTACCTTATCAGGAAACAGCTGTCTGGCCAAAGTTTTTACTTAGAGCCTATCTGCAGGATTTTTCATCAAAACAAGGTACTCTGCATTTATTCTAGATGTTCTTAGACCCTCGAAGAAAACATTTTGAACAATGTGTATCACAGACACATTCATGTGATGACATCCACGAGTAAAAAGAATGTCCAGATGCTTATTTTTTGCCATTTCCTGCATCAGATCATCTAGTAAAACAAGCTGGGGTACAGGACTAAGCTCTCTAATCAAGTTCATGTCAGGTAACCCCTGATAGAAGTTGACCCTGCCAGATAAGTCATTGTAGACTGGCTGCTTCTCACTAAAGAACCAGTGAATATGTTCAGGAACTGGTTCAATCAAGTACTTCACATTTAGTACTAAATTCTTTACAAAGGTTGTTTTACCCGCCTTTGTAGGTCCAGCAACAATACATGTAAAAGGGTGATTAAATTTTACAGCCATGTTTTTTTCTTTTATAAATTCTCAACTTTTATAACATGCAACATGCTGAGAATACCAGCAATTGTGCTTTAATTTTATTTTTCATAACAATATTTAATTACAATTATCACAATATTGATAGGGTATATCTACACCTTCATCATTGTATTTTTGCATGGCTTCTGGACTCAGATTCATCCAGATCTCAAACAAAAGGGGTCCAGCACTACAGGTTTTCATGAAACCCTCTAGTGCCTTGGCAAAATGCCAAAACCCAGTCAGTTTTCTCTTACCTGTACGATGATCCAGCTCATTAGCTACTTTAGCCAAAATCTTCCATTCGTGCTTGTAGCCATCATTTATTTGATCCCAAAAATATGAGGCATCTTTTTGAGTATAAGGTCTTTTGAGAAAAGTGCCCATACTCAGTGCAACATTTAAAATAATACCTTCCATTTTGAAAAAGCGACTGAACAGTACAAGGAAAAGTTTGAAGACTGAAGACTAAAGAGAATTTACAACTTATATACATAAAAAATGTTATAGAATACTTTCAAATCACATTTCACTAGTTTACTGTAGGCTTGAAGATGAGTGTCTGTCTGTCCGCCAGCTGCTTCTTTAGTACAGCCGTGCCAGCTTCCTGCAATGCCTTATTGTATTCTAGACATTTTGGGCACATTTCAATGGTAAAGAATGTTTTGCCCTGAGACAACTGGAAACACTCCTGTTCAGAGCTGTTCTTTTGACAAAAATAACACAGTTCAATTATTAAGGGATACATGGCTCTTGGCAAGTTTTGAGTGCAGAGTTCAATAGGAGCTTTAACTTTTTTGACTCCATTCTAGTTAATCAAATGATTAAAATAATTTTTAACTTGCTTATATACTGAAAATCAGGCACAGGTTAAAATTTTAGACCTGCAAATATTTGTTTAGTTTCCATACTGTAGCTATAGTTTTATCAAATCTGTCACCCAACTATTGAATTTATCTGGGTGACTTTTCCATTTAACAAAGTATTCAGTTTTCCCAGCTCTTTTTCTCTTTCATATAATCTTTTCTATAATGCACACATCTGTAATCTCATCAACTTTCTGTAATTCTGGCTCATAAAATACACCCTGTATGAGTTCTCCCAGCTGATCTTCTACTATATATACAGGAGGATATCTAGTTTTTTGCTCATGAATCACAAAAACTTCATCACTCCAATTGGGAGTATAACCCTTTTCAAAAGTCCTTTTGACTTTGCTTATGCGTACCTTGTGGCCAGGGACCAGTTTAAATTGTACACTAGACTTACATTTCCTGAAAGCTTTTCAACAATTTCAGCTTTATTCTCATCAGTAATATCAATGGGAGCAACACCTGTCCTGTGCTTAGTCAAGTTGTAAGAGCTTAGGAGGTGGGGTAGAACATCCAGGTACTTGTATGTATTATTCTTAGTAAAATGACGCCACATTCTTTCCTTTAAAGTTCTATTGAACTGCTTAACAATGCTAGCTTTAGTTTCACTAGCAGTTATGAAAAAACTAACGCCAAGTTTCTTCAATAAGACCCCGAAGGCTTTGTTTGTAAACTCTGTACCAGCATCAGTCTGTATTTTTTGTGGCTTCCTGCCAGATTTCAAAATTGTTTCAAAGGCATGCAAAATAGATGATGTACTTTTATTTTTCAAGGGTACAGACCATGCAAACTTTGACAAGACATCCACACAATTTAAAAGAAATTTAAATCCATCATTATGCCTGGTGAGTGAACTGAGGTCAGCAAGATCCATTTGCCACTGTTCATCAATATCAGTAACTAGTACATTATTCCTGGGGTAATGGCGCCTAGCATACTTATGTACAGTATATGTTGGCTGTTTTTGTAACCATTCCTTAGCAGAACGCAGGGTGACCCTGGGATTACTAGCTTTTGCCTGTCCTAACAGGTTCTGAACACTACAATACCCTGTGCTTGGGTTAAAGTATATGCTTTCGAGGAGCTTATCGAATCTGACACTTTTTGTACTAGTTCCTGATTTTTTCGTGAGCAGGTTCTCCAAATATCTCCTTAACAATTTCAATAAAGTCAATATTGTTAGCACAGCCAAAAGAGCAAGACAATACCATATCTCAGTAAAAACTGTTTTCCCATTATGCTTTTCCAGGCAAGCAAGAAAATGTTTAACAGTGTGGTTAGCATCCATGTTTTTTCTTCATTTTAGAGAGCCAGCCAACTTTTATAGCCAGCAATACATAAAAAACAACCAATCATTTTTCAAAGGGAGCCAGTTGTTATTTGTTTACCTAAACTTTATTGATTGAAAACCTTCCCACTATATGAAACATTTTATGTAGATGAAAAGATGGTTGTCTAGCATTTTTTTCCACTAGTGAAAGTAGCAAAGAGATCAAATTGAAAGAGCAGTGAGGTACAGTATTAAAAGCCCAAGTGCTTCACATGCTCATTGTTGTGAATCAAGGCTAGCTAAAGGCAATAAATACTTTTATACAAAGATAGTTGAGAAAATGACTCATAAGGTGACTGCTTGTCTAAAGAAAAGTGACATAAGCAAGAAAGTTTTTATATGTGCATTTTGATTAAATTTGACTTGAAAGACAGATCAAAAAGTGAGATTAATAAAACCAGTTTATTTCAGTATGAATCATCAGAAAAAGTGAGAAAGATGTGACATTTGATGGAATAGATCAGTAGGTTTTGCTGTTCCACTAAGCCTACAGTAATCCTATCCAGCAAAGTATAAAAGCAGA
Organism: Romanomermis culicivorax; assembly: GCA_963922205.1. NCBI lineage: Eukaryota > Metazoa > Nematoda > Enoplea > Mermithida > Mermithidae > Romanomermis > Romanomermis culicivorax. The sequence continues at coordinate 97,221 of CAWUHX010000347.1, forward strand.
AAAAATTTGAGAAAAGTTAATTTTCAATTTTGTCATATTAATGAATGGTTGGATTTATATTTTTATAATTATATTTACTCATATAATGGAAAGCAAAAAGGATTTGATTTGTGATACATGTGCAAAGACTTTCACTAGTAAGCAAAGTCTCAGCCGACACATTGATTCGAATTACATTGGATTGAAATATCGATGCCCTCAGTGCATGGCTGTGTACTCACAGAAGAAGAGTCTTTCAAATCACTTTCAGAAGAACCATACAACATCAAGATGTCAGATTTGCAACATGGATTTTATTAATCAAAATATGTTATTATCAGAGAAACACTGCCATAAATGTTTATTGATCAAGCCACAGCTCGATGGATCAGTGGATATTATCGATCATAAAGAAATAGACACCAAAAATTGGCAACCAATTTTGGAAGACCCAGAAGTACCAGACAATTTGAGTGAATATTGATGGGAACTTCATGAAGAGATTTCAAATTATTGGCGATTGATCGGCACTCAAAAGTCGATCTCAAATTTGTTGGATCACACTTATAACTACCGATGGTGTGCCTTTCAAGGTAATTTTGAATTAATGTTAACTGACATATACTTGATGGAAAAACAGTGTTTCAAAGTGGATGCAGCCATTGGGTGCATACTAAAAAACAAAGAAACTGAAGAGTTAAAATACTGGAATGCCTGTCAAAATAACTACACACTCCTAGAAAATCCTCAGCTTATAAAAAATGAAGAAGATATGAAAAAAGTGGTCTAACATATTCAACAAATGGATATGGAAGAAAAATTTGCCAGGCCTAATACAAAGTGGCACCTGGCAGCCATTACAAATGTGGAGTTTTATGTAATACCACAAGTCAACTTTGTGGCAGGATGTATTAGTTCCAAATTACCAAAACAAATTGCCCACCAACATCGCAATATACTTGGAATGACACAAGACAGGCAAAGAAATAAGTTTAATCACAATCTGTGCCTTTTTCGTTGCTTGGCTCAAGAATTGGTGGGTGATTTTGAAGATAGAAATTTTATTTATCAGAGCTTCCTTAAGTACTGTACAAAAAAATCAATAACTCCAACTCTTAATCAGTTTAATGGCGTGCCATTCAGTGATTTAGATTTAATACAGAACCTCTTTGATGTTGACATACAAGTTTTTCATACAAATGATCGAGGAGAAACAACTTGCTGGAAGAATGTCATCAAAAAAAGAAAGCATTTACTTAATTTAGATGTTACATTAACTGAAATTGGACAGACACACTTTGCTTACATTGTCAACCTAAAACAATATTCAAAGAGGTATGGCTGTCTTGAGTGTGGATGATTGTTCAAAAAAAATGAATGCCTAGATGATCATACCAAAAATCACTGTGACAATGGTCAAACAAATCACAAATTCCCTGTTGGCGTGGCACATATCAAGTACAGAAAACAATATTTGAACAATTAGAAATTTTGGATATTAACATTCCAACTGCAGAACCTTATTGCCCTTTCATGGCTGTTTTTGATTGCTAAAGCGTAGTAAGAAACAAATATCAGACAAACTGGAATACATTGCAGTGCATGTTCCAGTATCTTGCTCAATTTGCACCAACATTTCTGGATTTGAGCCAATTTGTTTTATCGAAAATGATCCAGATATTCTTGTCCAAAAGATGATAGATTATTTAGAGCAAGTGAGCATGAAACAAGGTGAAATTTTGTTGGAAAAATTTTCCTTCATCTTTGAAATGCTAGGACATAAGACCAAAGAATGTGAAAAAGTCATTGCTGACCTAAAAGCTGTGAAGAAAGATTGTCGTCGGGAAAAAGGTCATTCGAACTTTATTTTGGGTCTTGAAGGAAAGCTCTCCAGGTACTGCAACCAGCTTGCTTGCTTAGGTTTCAACTCAGGTAAATATGACATTAACTTAATCAAATGTAACTTATTTCGGAAGCTTGTTCAAAAAGCCAGGATGGATGAAAAAGTACCTTGGCCAAAGGCCATTCATAGGAATGGTACTTATCTTTGTCTAACTACAGATCGATTAAAATTCCTAGATGCCTGCCTCTACACAGCTCCTGGTTTCAGCCTAGATGCATTCATGAGAGCATACAAAGTGACATTAACAAAAGTAAAATTTCCTTATGAATATTTGGACTGCTATGAAAAGCTGAATGACATCCATCTGCCACCAATAGAAAATTTTTTTCAGCTCATTACGAAAAGAGAACATTAGCCTAGAAGAATATAAAATGTGCCAGCAGTACTGGAATGAACAAAAAATGGAAACCATGTTTGACTACCTCAGGTTTTATAATCTAAGAGATGTGATTCCTTTCCTGGAGGCCTGTATCAGCATGTCAAAAAAATACTGGTCCAATTTTAGCATTGACATTTTCCATGAAGCAATGTCTTTGCCTGGAGTCACTGAAAGATATATTTTCAATAATATACCAGGAACCAGCTTTGCATTGTTCAATGACAAATCTAAGCATCTTTACTATGCATTGAAGGGGAGCATGCGGGGTGGTTTGGCAATGGTAATGACACATTTAGCAGTGAAAGATCAAACATACATACGAAATAATCCAGAAAAAATTGTAAAATCAATCATTGGGCTAGACTTCAATGCATTATATTTATGGGCTCAATCAATGCCAACCCCAACGGGACACTTCGATCAATGGCTCCCAACAAATCACAAGAGTTTCAAAAAAGTCATTTCATCCAAATCAGCATTGATTGAATGGCTTGAACAAGAAAGCATCAAAATTGGTCATGCTATTCAGCAGTTGGGTAATGGGTCGGAAAAGCATGTTGGACCCAGATATTTACCTATTGATGGATTTTGTCAGGCAACCAATACTGTTTATGAGTTCTATGGTTGTTACTGGCATTGCCATAACTGTAGAATCGGCCAAAAGCAAACTAGGGACCAAAGTAAAGCAGCAGCATGGATAAATGAAAAAGAATCATACATAAAATCACTGGGTTACAGATTGATAACCATTTGGGAATGCCAGTAGTACTTGCTAAGGGCTGCTTACATTGAAAAAAACAAAAATGATTTTCGGAGATTTTATGATAAGAAATTTGTCACATACAGCCAAATGGAAGGAGCCGTTCTGGATGGGTCAGTATTTGGCTTTGCCAAGATTGATATTTCGACCCCTGAGTGTTTGAAATCAAAATATGCTGACTTTCCACCCATTATAAAACATGCAGAAGTTGGCAGAGAAGATATTGGCGAGCACATGAAACAGTATGCACAAGATACTGATCAGTTAAAAAAAACCCTGATCCTGTTTGATCAGCAGCTACTTCGGAAGGGATATTGTGTTATCAACACCCATGATACAATTTTTGGTTAATCATGGATTGATTTTGGAAAAAATTCATGAAATAATACAATATGATGAATCAAAGCCATTTGAGGATTTTCGTGACAAAGTGACCAAACATTGAAACGAAGGTGATGTTGATTCAGAACTGACCATATTGGCTGACACATACAAATTACTAGGAAACACTGGCTATGGAAAGACACTAACAAACAAAGAAGCACATCTTAATGTCATATACTGTGACACGGATAAGGCAGTTGAGTCCAGTTTTAGCCCTTATGTAAAACTTATCAAACTTATTACTGATGACTGTTATGAAGTGCATATGCGCAAGAAGGAAATCACACTGAACCTTCCAATAGTTGTTGGGCTTTCTGTTTACAATTGGGCAAAAGTAAAAATGTGTTAGAATTTTTTTATGACATTTTGCAAGTTTATTTCGAGCAGTCATGCTACCACTGTATGGGAACAGATACAGATAGCATATACCTTGCTTTGTCTTGCAATGAGTTACTGGATGCGATTAAGCCAGAATTACAGGAAAAATTTATAAGAGACATTTATCCCAAATGGTTTGTAACTAAAAGTGATGATAGACGGACACCTGGGTTGCTTAAGGTCGAATGGAAGGGTTCAGCCATGTACTGTTTATTTGCTAAAACTTAAATTGGCGTGGGTACTGAAAATATTACAACAAAAATTAGCTGTAAAGGCCTAATGAAAAAAACCAATGAGTTTACATTTGAGAAGTATAATGCAGTGCTTGATGAAAAACAGCCTTGTTTTGGGCAGAATATTGGATTTAGAATGCAATCCAACAATAAAATGTGGACATATGTTCAGAACAAACAAGGATTGCCTTATTTGTACATAAAGAGAAAAGTTTTGGATGATGGCATATCAACCGTGCCATTGGATTTGTAATTTTTATTTTTTCTTTTTTTTTGCTTCTACCATGTAGAAGTCATTATTTTTTCATTTATTATTTTTACATGTTTGTACTTGTCTGTGTTTTTATGTTTTTGAATTTGTCTTGCTTCTGCTAAGCAGAAGTAGTGCTTCTACAGGGCATTAGGTGCATGGTGAGGAGCCAATGATGGCCTAGAGTTGGGCACTGTGAGTCATACTGTTGTCACGAGGAGTGACAAAAATGTAAAGTTATGAAAAATTATTGTCACATTAAACGAAGTGGAGCCATGTCACATTAAACAGAGGTGGTGATCAGTCACATTGACGGGCAAACCCGTACCATATCCCATAGGAAACATGGCCATGACACGGTAGGTGACATGCTGTGACCCCGTGGGGTGGCTCCAGTATTGGTCTTCGTTTCGGGAACCCAACCCAGCTGATACTACCACAGGTAAACCTATGGTGTATCTCGGCCTTGTCCTGGGGTTAATGCTGTAGAATAATGGACAACGCGGCCGGGTCGGGGGTGTCAATCCCTAATCCTCATTCTACGGAATGGGGGACGGTGCCATTCGGAGAATGGCTTACTGTAGGGGACCCGATTGTTAACCTAAATCCCCTTTATTGGCCCTGACCTTAAGGGTCTGAGGGCTTTCTTAACTGAGGGTCCTTCCGAGGGAAAACTAGCTTAGGGGAGACTCCCACAAATATACCCTCAATAACAATAACCCCTGAGAGGACTCACGATACTCCTTCTCAAGTTACTCGGCGCTGGGCGACGGGTTCGGGGTCAAACGCGGGGTCCTACGGACGGCGATGTGGGAACGAACTCCGAGCGATTCGGCGTGGGGATTCGGCGGCTGCTAAACGGCAGGCGGCGACAATTAACGTTTCCTCGGCGAGGGGCGACGGGTCTCTACACTAACGGCGACGGTGACGGGTTCCTACGGTCGGGTTACTGTAGGCGATGTGTAGGTATGTAGGTCGGGGTCCGAATATGGTAATTTATTGGACGTGTGACGGCAACGCAGTTGACAACAATAAAAATATAATAAAATATATCGACGGCGGACGCGACGTGAAGCTAAACGACGAAAAACCAGTTAGGCTCAAGGAGAGTGCCAAAAACACACAAAACATGCCCTTTTAAAGGGCTCCATAGACTACAGTATGCCTTGGGCGGAGTTAACACTCCCCCAAGCTAACTTCTGCAGCGGAAATCGTTGCAGAAGATGCCTATGATCACATAGACATTTTCGGTTCACAACGTTAAGCATTGGGGCGAGTTTTCACTCTCCATGCTTAACATAGGAACGTCACTAGTGAGAATTTCAACTAGTCGTTTCACGTTGTGAAACGTCGCTAGTTTTTACTGATAAGAAGTGCACGTTGTGCTCTAATTACAGCGATGAGCTCGGAGAGCTTATCTTTAACGGAAATTCTTGACTAGCGGGCACATACCGTAGTCTACGTGTGCGATTGAAAATAATAAATCGAAACGGAAATAAATGTGCGCAAAAGCAACAGAAATAAACATAAAAAGTACACACATAAATTGCGTGTAAAAAGTATAAAAACGAAACGCAAAATTGATGTAAATTACTGTAACACAAAACATAACGAAAAACATAATGAAAAATTGTGATGTGAATCACGTGACGTTCGACGAAATCCGTCGGCACGTGACACGGCGGTCCTTCGAAAAAGGGCGTCCTCGTCCTTGTGCCGGCTGCGACGGTCAAACGTTCAGGTGAGGGTGGCGGTGAGCGGTTGCTGGTTCAGTGGTTTTTCGGTATGTTCTGGTTTGTGGAATTGTGTCAATGTTGCGTGGAGTTGCTGACGTCCATTGGAGATGCGTGAAGTTGCTGACGTCATTTGATCCCTTCGTTGAAGTTGCCAATTGTCGGTTGATTTGTGAAATCTGAAACGAGACTAAGAGAAAAAAATTTTAGAGGCGAGATATAGGCTATCGCATGGATGCGCCTACAATGTGAGGCAATACCCCAGTTTAGATGCATTGATCGCTGCTCATTCTCTTCTTTACACTGCTATTCCAGCTTGGAACAGAAGTGGGTATTTTGTGAGGGGCACGGCGGTCCTTCGAAAAAGGACGACCCCGTCCGTAAGTAAAGAAGAGAAGAGCTACTTGATTACGGGTCGGCGACCTCCGCATCAAGATGTGGGTCAATGAGATCTTGTGTAAAATCTCTATTTGTTGACGGGATCAACAAAGGTGCCGTCTCGATGACCTGGGAAGTGGAAGGTGTCTCCTCTTCTTCTGTAGGCTGAGCTGGTGACACGTAGCCTCTGAGCTGATTGACATGCACAGTATCTTCTTGATCAGCCTCAAGTCGAATGGTGACATTAGGATAAGCCACATTCGTGACAAGGTAGGGGCCATCATAAATGGGCAATAATTTGGGCGTCAGACCACGTTTTCCAGTAGTGCGCAGTTTGAGCACTTGATCCCCAACCTTGTATGAGACATCTCGTGCCATGCGGTCGTAGGACCTAGCATAAGCCGCCTGTGATCTCTCAATTCTGCTCTGGATCAAGGTCAAGGCATTTGTAAAATGCCGTTTGACCTCCATATCATAAGTAGAAACATCTATGATATGGGCCGGAGGACTGAATGAGAGCGCTGCATCAACAGGTAGCATGGGAGTGCGACCATACATGAGTTCAAAGGGTGAATACCCTGTGGACTCATTCATGCTAATGTTGACAGCAAACACAGAATACGGCAGGTGCTCATCCCAATCAGTATGGCCTTGGTGGACATACATACGTAACCGTGTGGCTAGCGTTTGGTTAGCTCTTTCCACTTCTCCGTTTGTCATGGGATGATAAGCGGTGGAGTGGATTTTCTTAGTTGAACAAATGGCAGTGATTTCAGTCATCAGTTTGGACGTGAAATCAGTACCACGATCAGACTGAAGAATCTGCGGCGCCCCATGTCTGCAGACGATTTGAGTAACAAAAAGTCGAGCTATAGTTTGCGCAGTGATGTCCGGAGTAGCGAAAGCTTCAACCCATTTAGTAAAGTAGTCTATAAAAACTACAATAAATCGGTTTCCGTTTTCACTAGTGGTCATTGGTCCCATACAGTCGACACCGACTCGATGAAACGGACCCGTAATGGAGATCGGTTTCAGAGTTGCACGGGTCTTTTGTCTCGCAGGCTTATTCCGTTGGCAAAGATCACACCGCTGACAAAAGGACTTGACGTCCGCACTGAGGGAAGGCCAGTGGTACCTGCGGGCTATAAGCCTCGCGGTACGTTTCGCACCAAAGTGTCCAGCAAGAATGTCGTTGTGATGAGCCTCAATAATGGTAGTAACCATTGAACGAGGGACAACAATCTTGTTGGACTCGCCTGTCCACTTCTGAAGGATGTTATCCAACAGGTGGTAGCCATTAACATCATTCTGATCACCGTAGGGTTTTAGTGACCTGAGAATGGAGGCTAATTCCGGATCCTCGAATTGAGTTGCGAGAAGGTCATGGTGCTGCGCATCCTGTGATATCTCTGCATAAGACTCAGACCTGGCCAGGTGCTGCGCACCATTGGTGGTCCTTTGGGATGAGTTCGCCAGGCGCTGAGCACCATCCGAAATCATCATAACTTCTCCCTCGGGTCTGTATAGGGGAATATCGTCAATACTCTCCCCGGCAAGGGAATTAGGATCAGGAAGGCGTGATAATGCGTCGGCATTACCATTAGACCGACCTTTCCGCGGCCGAATAGTCAGTTTGAATTCAGCTAACGCGAGGCCCCACCGAGCTATCCGGGACGAAGGGTTCGGTTTTTCCAACACAGCCTTGACAGCAGTGTGGTCGGTCTGAACGACCACCTCATGTTGAAAGAGATATGGCCGAAAGTGCTTGACGAAATGGACAACAGCGAGAGTCTCCAACTCCGTAATAGTGTAGTTTTTCTCAGCTGCTGTTAACCCTCGGCTGGCGTACGCAACAGGATGGTCGTATCCATTCTCGTCCAACTGGCTTAGAACTGCTCCTATCCCCGAAATACTTGCATCAGTTTGAAGTATAAAGGATTTCGTAAAGTCCGGATGGCGCAGGACAGGAGGGTTCAACAACAGCCTTCGGAGTTCGTCGAACGCCGATTGCTGAGGTTTTGACCACTGGAAGGTAACTTCCTTCCGTAAGAGCTTGGTCAGCGGCTCGCTGAGCCGAGCGCAACCAGGGATGAAACGCCTATAATAAGACACAAGACCAAGAAAAGACTTGATGTCTTTAGCGTTTTGTGGAATGGGTAGATCCTGGACGGCAGCCAATTTGACTTTGTCGGGTTCGAGACCTTTCTGTGAGATGCGGTACCCGAGATATTCTACCTCAGAGTGCGAAAACTTGCACTTGCTCAGTCTGAGCTTCATTCCACCCTGACGGAGACGCGTAAACACATCCGTCAGGCGCTCAAGCATCTGGGTGTGAGAGTTCCCGAACACCAAGATGTCATCGAGATAGGTCAGTGCAGTGCGCCACTGCAGTCCTGTAAGAAGCAGATCCATGAGGCGTTGAAACGTCCCAGGGGCATTGCAGAGACCAAAAGGCAGATAGTTGAACTCGTAAAGTCCAATAGGTGTATTAAACGCCGTTTTTTCTTTGTCTGCCTCGGCAATAGGTATGGACCAGTAGGCGTTAGCCTGGTCAAGGGTAGTAAAGTATTTCATACCCTTGAGTGTGTCCAGGATATCATCAATCTGTGGGAGAGGGTAGACATCCTTTTTCGTGACCTCGTTGAGACCACGAAAATCAACACACATCCGGTGTGACCCATTTTTCTTGCGAACCAAGACGGTGTTAGTAGCCCAGGGAGAAGTGCTAGGCCGAATAATACCTTTCTCTTGGAGCGCTTTGACCTCTTGTATGATGAGATCCTTTTCCTTGGGCGCGGTGCGGTAAGGGAAATGGCGGACTGGGCGAGCGTCACCCGTGCTGATCTCATGGTGCACGAGGTCAGTGGAACCTGTGTCCTTTTCATCAACAGCGTAGAGGTCAGTAAATGCGACCAGCAGATCGAGCAACGCTGTTTTGTCCTGTGAGGAGATATCTGAAGATATCACAGCATTGGTTTCAACCCACTTACGGTCAAGAATGGTATCAGCCTTGACCGCCGATCCCTGTAAGGAATCAGTATGCATCTGCACATGACCGATGGTCGTGTGTGGGTAGAGAACCACTGCGTGTGTACTTGGGTTAACTACCTGTAGGGGTATGCGACCATTGGTCACAGTACTCACAGTACCAGCAAAGTATACATTACGTTGTTGGCCCAAAAGAGGCTTAGGGAAGAAAGCTACTTCGGGCACAGTTGCATATATTGAAGGTACAGGTGCAGTGAATTGTGTTAGCGAGCGAGGCTCAAGGACAATCAATTCCTGCAAGGGTAGTGCCCCACGAGCAGAAGGTGGATTGTGGATGAGGCCTTCACACGGAACTCGAAGTTCCTTGAACTGGAGAAAGGATTTCTCCCAGCTCAAGCTGACGCAATTGAAACGTCCGAGGAAGTTCGTCCCCAAGACTAATTCAGCTGAACAATTGTCTTGAACCTGGACTTGAATCCGTTCAGAGACATCAGCCACTGTCACCGTGACATAGGCAGAGCCTAGCAGTGGGATCGGGGACCCATTGGCTGCTATGGGGCGAGCCCTAGTCTGTGTGAGTACCAAGTCGGGTAACTGTACCGCCAACTTGTGATCCAGGAGCGAGAAAACAGCTCCCGTATCAATTAGAGCTTTGGCCTCTACCCAATTGTTCAGTAGAACCTTGATATGAGGGGTCCTCATCTCAGTGGGGTAGAAAGCTGATACTACATGACCTGGGTCAGGTACAAAGTCATCAAAGCTCGACTCTGGCGCATTGGTTCGCCTTGGTATGGGTAAACCAGTGCGTCTGAGTAAACCTACCAGAGCATAGCCAACCGATGTTTCCGGATGGGCCTCAGGAGTTGGATGGACCTGAACAGTGAGTACATGATCTGATCTCTCTCCTGAGCTCTGAGTAGCTCCTAGTGATTCCACCTCAGCATCAGAGAGCGGTGGCACCTCTAGTACAGGGGATGCAGGTGCATCAGAATCACTAGGCTCGCGAAAACGGCCTTTCTCTAGTGTAACGGGAGAATTTCCAGGCGGTGGTCGAGGGCAGTTTGACCCTGACCTGGCCATGGAATGACCACTAGCCCGCCTAGAAGAGGTCCTACTTCCTCTGGTTGACCCACGGGATGAGGCAATGGAGGAAGCTCGCGAGTGTGGCCGAGAAAGAGACGAAGTCCTTGATCGTGATCGAGACCCGGACCTGTGGGAGGCCCTTGATAGTGAACGTGTGTTCTCCCACCAGGGTTCGATTTGATCAATCTCGGCTGCTGTCAACAGAAGTGGTAGTTCTACCGCATTCAATCGGCAGACATGTTGTTGGTAGTCAAACGTAATATTCTGGAATTGTTCTAAAAAGTCCAATCCAAGAATCAGATCGACCGGTGCCCAGAAAGGAGACGTAGTCTTACACACATGGAGATGTATATCCACTCGTGTGTGTGGCTGACGGGTTCCCGGCAACATTAGCTCATACGGTCCTGAAAGGAGAGTATGAACAGCTTTACCATTGATACTCATCAATGGATTAAAGTCATGATGTTGCTGGAAAGCCATCGCCGCCTTCGGACTCTCTTTGATCAGCGCTTTGTGAAGGCGTTGACTAATGATAGTCCGTGGACAACCAGTATCAAGGAAAGCTGGAGTTTCCTTGTGGTCAACCAGTACGACAAAACACGGAGTGATCCTGTCTAACTGAGTTGGCACATCGTTCTGTACGTAATGAAAACCTATCCAACGCTGAACTTTCCGGAGGAGGTTCAACGGAGAGTATTGGCTAACAAACCGAACCTGTCTTTTCCGTAGGCGGTAGCTGAGGTAATAGGAGATCCCAACGTAGATGAGAAATCCTGTACCGGCCAGTACTGCCAGGGTAATAAGTGTGTTAAAGATGAGCTGCACTGGTCCGCTCAAAAGAGACTGTAAGCCCTGCATGAGGTTGTGCTGCTGACCAGTAATCACGTGGTTTGCTGCCAGACCAACACCTTCCAGTGAGGCTCTGATGTCAGTCCCTACCCCTGCAACCGCCTGATACAGGGTATCTGGTTGTAGGGATAAACCAGCTGTATAGTTTACCAACCGGTTCAAGACCGCTTCAATTTGCTCAGTCTTGTAAACGTACTGTTCAAAGAAAGCAAAACTTGAAGGGGTCATCGCCAACTGGTCGTGAAAGAGCGCAGGAGCGTCAAAGTGAGTGACGTTGAAGCGCTGCTTCCAGAACAGTTCAAGCGGAATGTGGCTCACATGGACCGTGCCAGATTCAGTAAACCAGCCAGAGCGATTTCAAAAAATCCCTGTAAAGTGGTGGTCACACGGCACCTTTGGACTGAATTTAGTGAGATCTGGGCCACCGGGGGTGGCAAAATAAATGGTACCGCCAACCTGTACGGGTAGATACTTGTAACAGGTGTCTCCCACTCGGTACGAATGATAGACATAAGTGGCGTTGACCTTTTGACACGGCCATATTGTCAGTGCTTCACCCGTAAATTCCGCTGTCAGGTCATTCCTCTGAAGGAATGCCCGGGCTCCTAGTGTAGGGTCAAAACGAAGCAACTGCCAAGTCAGATCAAGGTAGCGTTGAGCGTGAGAACACAACTCTAGCCACATGAATCGAAAATTGTTGATTTCCGACTCTTTGATCTGCTGAGCCAGGTAATTCAGTTTGGCATTGACGGGGTCAGGGACGGAGTCCTTTGCCAATCCGAATAACCTCTGGGTCAGATTAAATCTTCCGTGGATGCGTAGAAGAAGACCCTGATCCGTTCGTACTGTATTCAACCGGAGGTCAGGACACAGTCGAAACACACGAGAGTTTCCCGGGATCTTCAGGGCAACCTGCAAATCATTGATGATGATGTGGTTCCCTGATACAGACGCAGTGTAATTACCTTGTGGCCGATAATGGCACTGTGCTGTAAAGTTTGTAGCAGGCCAAACAATTACCCCGTCTAGAGTAGTGCATTGACCTGCAGTGGGACTGCATCCACCTACATCTCCTAAGGTACTTAGAGCTGTAGTGCCATCCCACGAAGCGACCTGTCCCTCCTCGATGAAAAGGTTAGTCACTGTCTTGCAGACGTCATTGCAGCACCATGAGTACATCACCTCCAGTGTTTGGTTAGTGCTATAAAAGCCAGGACGTATTTCCACGAGCTTTTGTAAACCAAACACCTTTGTGCGATGTGCTAGTGTACACGCCGCAGGCGCGAGGTGCTGAGTAGTAATGACGTCCGCAGTAATGCCCCTAGATCCGAAAAAACCAGTGTTCGTGCATACCTTACGATTCCGTAGGGTACATTTCCATGCTTTAGTCGTGATTGGATCGGAAATAGGTACATATACTGTAACATTCATGCGTCGTGGACTCCACGAAGATTTTGGTGGTTTGCATTCAACTTTCTGAGGTAACTCAAGTGGATGACCGCTTCTTGAAAGACCACAAAATTGGTATTGAGTAGCATGTGTTGCAGAGCTCATTCCTAAGAACAGTAGTGTCACGAAGGCCCACCCAATTTAATACAAACAAAATATTTACAAACGGTGTCTGCAAATTTACACCAAAATTTACATTTTTCACCCGTCGGGCGGCTTCATTCTTCGACGTCGTCGTCGTCGGACGACGCGGGCTCCTCTCCGGGGAAGTCGATGACCAAGCCTCCTCCGGGGTGGACTTCTCGAAGAACGCCAATCTTCGGGGACCGCGGGACGGTAGCCGTCGGAAATGGCGACGCCTCGGTGACGTTGACGGCGTTGTGAACGGCGGGCAACGGTTCTCCAAAGGCGTTGGCGACCGGTTGCTGGGGCGCAATCGCCGCCAAAGTTTGGGCTCCCGTCGTCGTTGTCGTCGGTGACGTGGCAACAACTGCTGTGGGCCGCACGTTGCGACTGGCCTTTTCCACAGCGCGGCGGACGGCGTCCACTGCCGGCGACGACGGTTCACCGTCCAACAGGATCTTGTCCACCGGGGTGGCGCGAATAGTTCCGTCGGCGATAAACTCGAGCGCCCGTCGAGCGACGTCGGGTCCCAAAATCCGCAACACCGCCGGTGCCGATAGCATGACGTCGGCGGCCCTAAGCGCCTCAACCTCGAACGGCTCGTTGAGTAGCGCCCAGGGGAGGTGCGGATGCTTTTTGGCCAAGTCGGTTGACCAAACAGCCCGCATCGCGTCGGTGACGGATGAGGAATCTGTAAGCAAGAAATCAGTAAAGCCGGAGACTTGTAAAGATATCTGTCTTGTGAACTTGAAACTTCAGAAAAAGAAGGCAGTTTACCTATCAGATTCATCGATTCCAGTTGACCGACGACCTCCAACGCGGAGTCCGTGGGAATTCCGGGCGGCGGTCCCTGGTTGATAACACGTGCCGGTGGCGCCGTTGTACCTTCCGTCGGTCGATACGACGCGATTACGCTGACGTCGCCAGTCGTTTTCGGTGTCGCTGACGGGTTTACGTTGACCGGCATCGCATATTTCGGTGGTGGCGGCGGAAAATTCGACAACGGGGTCGCCGAAACTACTGCCGTAGCTGAAAAACCAATACTGATTACACAGACAGGATAACACAGTTGTGAGCGATCCGCCAGGTGTTCAGCCAAAACTTCATCATCCAGATCAAATAAATCTGGGTGAAGAAGACCGTCGGTAACCCCTACAGCATTATTTTGCCGTGGAGGTGACCGATATTGGTTCCCTATCCCGTGAGGAGTTGGATTAGCATACCTCCGAAAATTTCCACTTGCCCCCTGAGGAGAATAACCAGAGTTACCAAAATTAGTCTCACCAGGCAGTGTCGAATTTCGATTGGGGCAAGCTGTTGCCCGGTGCACTCGTAGTTTTCGGCAATGCGGGCAGGGTCTGTCGCATCGGTCAGTCGGGTGCGCCCTCGTTCGACAAAAATAGCAACGGCTGGCGCCGGTGGCGGAGGCGGTGCTAGGGCCGGCGCTATCGGGATTTTGTGCCCGGCAGATAGCGTCGTTGTGGGTGCAGCGTCCATGGTAGGAACACATCTGTAGATGTGCCCCTGACGGGCGATCGCCGGCGGTTTGGACACGCGTCGACGGCGTCGATGACGGCGTCGAATTTCTCGAAGGTGGCGCCGATTGCTGAGCCGTAAGTCGCGCAACGTGAGCCGTGAGCCGGGCCATCTCCGATTGTAAACGTCGAACCTCGTCGGACGGCGTGGCCGACGGACGTTGAGCGGTGCTCCTTTGATTCGACATTGACCTGACGTTGTCGGCGGTCCTTTGTTCTGAAGAGAAAACAGCATTAGATGGGGCAGTGTACCTAATCTCATCCCGAAAAATCTGTGATTCCGCGTAACAGGCTGCTTTGAGCGTCTCTTCAAGAGTTGTGAACTCCCTGAACTTAATACTATCTCTAAGGACTGGTCTCAACCCTCTTAGAAAGATAGGTTTAATAATAGAATCCCTAACGTCAGTCGCGAGATCCGGATAAGCCACCCTGGACAGTCTCTTAAGGTGCTCAAGGTAGACTATCGCGGATTCAGTCGGCTTCTGCAGGCGATCTTGGATCAACTGCTGATGCAGATCTGAATCACGCCCTACTGGAAAGTCTCTCCTAAGAAAAGCTGTGAACTCTTCGTAGCGGGTAGGCTGCGGAGTACCACTGCTAAAGTCCCGGTAGGATGCCAGAGCAGGACCTGTGAGGCAAGACTCCAAAAACGCGATTTTATATGCATGATCAGCTTCTGTTACCCCTTGAAGTGTAAAGAAGCGGGTCAAGTGGGATATAAAATCCGTTATGGACTCACCAAAAGCACCGGAAAAGGCAGGAGGGGCCATGAAGCTGGACACAGGAGGGTGCCTTCTGCCATTCATAGCCTCTAGCTTTTGGTTGAGTGGTCCAAGGGCATTCTCAAATGCAGCTTGGACCTTATTCTCAATCTGTGAAGGTAAATCAATTTCTGACTTCATAGATGAGAATTCGTCTTCCTGTAAGGTATCTAAGACTGATGATCGTGCCTGTGAAGTTATTCGATCAAATTGAATAGAGAGGGGTTCACTTGTCCGTTTAAACTTAGTACTAAGTCGACAGGAACGTCTAGGTGTCTCTATTTTGTAGAAGTAAAGTAAGAGTTACTTTTGTAGTCGCGTGGCGAGGAAGCGCGGGAAGTACGAGATCGTTTGCGCGACGGCGTGTTGAGGCTGTAACGCTTGTTCTTTTCAATATCTAGCGGCCACTCAGCGATGGGGCTAGAAAAGGACAAGGTTTTAGCTCTCAGAACAGCCAGACGGAGAAATAGGTTGACTCAGAAGGGAATTTATCTGGTCACCTACGTAGGTAAAGAGGGGATAACCCGAGTGTAAAGAGAGGGGGAAGTATACCCAAACTTTAGAGATGAATGGGGCTAGACCCGGTTATTTGAACCAAAAGTATAATACATTTGAAAGAAAGTGGTGGAATTCCAAACCATAAAATTAAGGAACCGACGTGAGGGCGTACGGATAAACCCGCTCAGAAGGGAATTTTATCTGGAGGTTAAGTCCGTTGTACTAGTTTACAAACTTTGGGATATGGGAGGGCTCGTAACCGACAAAGTCCTACTCACCAGGAGTAGCGCATGGAGTAGCTTAAGAATTAATAAGTAAAGGGGGACAACTTAAAGTAAACTTAGTGGGTGCTAATAGATAGGGACAAAATTAGTTTACAAACCAGACTACGCAAAGGGAATCGCGCTATTACGCAATCGGCCTCACTCACTAGGAGCAATTGCGAACTCTGAAAAGTGTGATGACTAGACAGGAGGATCCCGGGAGGACGTCATTCGCGTGTATGCTACAACCGTGCCCAAAAACGGGAATGTGCGTTTTGAACAGAACGGGAACTCTCCAGGAGTATTATATACAGCTGGGGGCCGGGTTTCCGTTCACTGAGATGAAGTGAGGATCGCAGGTCGCCAGTTGAGATATAAGAGCACCAGGTACCAGGGTGCTATTCTGACACACTCAGTCAGTAAAAGGGCATGGGGGTCCTTGGCCCAGCTGTGCCGGTGGTGGAGGTGGGGAAATGCAGGCTTCCTCCTATGAATCGAGGCTAGGCTCAACGCATCTTGAGATCAGGGGTACAGTCTGTCTCAAATAAGTGAGTGTAAAGTGAGGAGCTAAGGCGGACTTAGTTGTAATGTGTTTAGGCGGACTCGAACACCTTCGCTTAGGCGGACTAGCGGT
This sequence comes from Romanomermis culicivorax, assembly GCA_963922205.1. Taxonomy (NCBI): domain Eukaryota; kingdom Metazoa; phylum Nematoda; class Enoplea; order Mermithida; family Mermithidae; genus Romanomermis; species Romanomermis culicivorax. Next base: position 113,781 of record CAWUHX010000347.1, read on the forward strand.
AATATTATGCTAAGGGACAAACCAACGGAGGCGGACTCAGGATTAAGGGCGACTCTAGTGCGGACATTATTAGGCCAGCTAACGAAGGCGTTTGAGTGTAAAGAAAGGGATACAGGGGGGTCTTTTACACCTTAGGCCCAACCAGTGGCTGTGCCGTAATTCCTGAGGAATTATTCTGGTGGGGACACTAAAGAAGATCATAAATGAGAAAGAAATGCGAGAATTTAGATAAGAAATTTACAAGAAGGTTGTCAACCCTTGCGGTTGTTGGACACAGGCAGTACCGACTGCAAATGCCCAACGGTTGCGTATGTTAAACAACCAACCCAGCTGAGGCCGAGTGTAAACCCGTTCGAACCTACAGTTAAAGCTTAGAAGAGGAGTCACGTGCTGATCCATCAGTGCCGCTACCCTTGCGGACAACTTGATCAGTGCCACGGACTGGTTGCATCTCAGGTTGGGTGAGTATGTCTACTGATGTTTCCCAGGCACCGGTAGCACACAGACACAACCCTAAAACAAGAGCCGTAGGTGAGAAAATAATACTACAATCATCACCTAGAACTCAAGTGGCATCTTGGAAACCCACAGTAACCCGGTGCTGACGTCAAAAGATGTGATACACACCACCACACTCGGTGCTGACCTCAGGTAACTGGGATGTAAGTGCCATAATCTCATATTGCAGTATGTACGCCAAGAGTAAGAGCCTGCGGCTACAAACTCTTTACGGCAATACGGGGCATCGCCGTTGCTGACGCCAGAATAAGACTGTACAGTCTTAATTCCGATACTGGAATAGAGATTTATCATTGTGGACATCAGTAGATAGGGCCCTAGGCCAGCAACCTTGCTACGACAACACGGAGCATCGCCGTTGCTGATGTCAAAAGGTAATAGCTGAGTCTCAGTTATCCTACGACAATGATATGAGATGCAGTTGTTGCAGACGCCAGATGTGCGGTTTGTAAGGCCTCACACCTATGAACAACAATACGATGCATTGTTGTTGCTGACGTCAAGGACTGAAGTCGGAATAATCGACCAATCCTAGTGCAACCACACGAGCCTCTGCTGTTGCAGACGTCAGAAAGACAGTACCGTACGGTCACCATCCTGCAATAACAACCTGTTACGTTGCCATTGCTGACGTCAGAGGTAGAGCCGGAGGGCCACCCACCCCTTAAAGCAACAGCAAGGGATGCAGCTGTTGCAGACGCAGGGGAAGGACACGGAGAACCATCAACCCCTTAATGACCACCTGATATGTGGCCATTGCTGACGTCAGAAGCATGACCCCGCTAGTCAAGCCTCAGTGCAACAGCAGCATGTGAGGTAGTTGCGGACGTCAGAGGTGGGGTCGCACAAGACACAACACCTCATAACAACAACCCAATACGTAGTTGTTGCTGACGTCAGTGGTCCCAACCGGTAAGGTTCTCACCACTTGCAACCACCCAGAATGAAGAAGAGAGAAAGAAAAGGAGAAGAACCGTACAGTAGTGGAAAAAATAATAAGAATAACCTACTGAAGGTTTGCCAACTATGACGTATGTGTGGCCGATAAAGAAAAAGTTTTGGTTTTTGAAAATTTGAATAGAAGTGAAAGGAGAAGGTTTTGTTTGTTTGGGGTTTTTTTTTTGGTAGGAAAAAAAGGATAAATTTTAATTTGTTTGGTTAGAAAGTGGAAAGAAAGAAGATGGGGTATAAATTTTATTTGAGTTGATTTTGGAGATAAGAAAATTTATTAGGTGGAAAATTTATTTTAATTGGGTCACACACGACGCATAGAAGACCGAGAAATAAAAGTAAAGTAAATAAAATTAAAATTTGAGGCCCGATAGATAAGCAATGTGATCTGCTAAGTACGGTGTTATATGTGTCAACAGTAAAATTTTGGCTTGTTTGGCCGGAAAAATGAGCAACTTGGCTAGTGCTCAGTGAAGATAAGAAAAATTTTGAAAAAGTGTGTTGACACACGCACCGGACACAGATAACAACTCACGACCACACTCGACGTCCAGAATCAAGAGTGGAAGGGTTACTGTACCTCGTGATCGGAGATCCCGAAACCCTCAGGGGCTGTGAAAACCTCATGGGTTGTGATACTCAAGTACCCGTACCCAGGTATACTGTAGTTAGAGTACGTGCTAATCGCAGTCATACTGTAACCAAAAAGGCCTACGGCGCTACAGTAACCTTTCGGATCACACGCAGTGAATGGAGGCCCGAAATTAGGGGAAAAAATAGAAAGAAGAAGGAAAAATAAAAGCTCAGAGGAGAATTACGGCAGAATACTCGATTTACTCAACTCTGGGAATTTTATGACTCTTGGGGATTAAATCTGGGGAAAAAATCGATACCAGAGGATTAACCAAAGCTTACGGGAGCTAGTATACTCATGAGGGGTTAATTACACGCAAGAATCATTAATTTAATCACTCGTGGGGCAAATCCCGACCTACAGTAATTAAGTTTTACTCAAATGCGGTGCTATCTGAGTTGGCGTTAAACTCGAATATAAGGGCCTATTCCGACCTAAGGGGTAGTCTACCTTCTTACGGGCGTATCCACTTACATGAGGGCAAAAATTTCATCCCAAGGGTCAGTGTCCCACTTTGGAAGCGAATCAGCAGACCTGAGAGAGGTTTCCCCACTCAAGTGGCGATTCTCATGATCTGATGGAGGTTTCCCCTACTCAAATCGAAAATTTACCTAGTTGAAAGAGGTATCTCACTCAAAAGGTTAAAAGGTTCGTTCCCAAGGACTGTGGAGTCGGACTTAAAGGTCGATTTTCCAGCCTCGCCATGTCACATTAAACGAAGTGGAGCCATGTCACATTAAACAGAGGTGGTGATCAGTCACATTGACGGGCAAACCCGTACCATATCCCATAGGAAACATGGCCATGACACGGTAGGTGACATGCTGTGACCCCGTGGGGTGGCTCCAGTATTGGTCTTCGTTTCGGGAACCCAACCCAGCTGATACTACCACAGGTAAACCTATGGTGTATCTCGGCCTTGTCCTGGGGTTAATGCTGTAGAATAATGGACAACGCGGCCGGGTCGGGGGTGTCAATCCCTAATCCTCATTCTACGGAATGGGGGACGGTGCCATTCGGAGAATGGCTTACTGTAGGGGACCCGATTGTTAACCTAAATCCCCTTTATTGGCCCTGACCTTAAGGGTCTGAGGGCTTTCTTAACTGAGGGTCCTTCCGAGGGAAAACTAGCTTAGGGGAGACTCCCACAAATATACCCTCAATAACAATAACCCCTGAGAGGACTCACGATACTCCTTCTCAAGTTACTCGGCGCTGGGCGACGGGTTCGGGGTCAAACGCGGGGTCCTACGGACGGCGATGTGGGAACGAACTCCGAGCGATTCGGCGTGGGGATTCGGCGGCTGCTAAACGGCAGGCGGCGACAATTAATGTTTCCTCGGCGAGGGGCGACGGGTCTCTACACTAACGGCGACGGTGACGGGTTCCTACGGTCGGGTTACTGTAGGCGATGTGTAGGTATGTAGGTCGGGGTCCGAATATGGTAATTTATTGGACGTGTGACGGCAACGCAGTTGACAACAATAAAAATATAATAAAATATATCCACGGCGGACGCGACGTGAAGCTAAACGACGAAAAACCAGTTAGGCTCAAGGAGAGTGCCAAAAACACACAAAACATGCCCTTTTAAAGGGCTCCATAGACTACAGTATGCCTTGGGCGGAGTTAACACTCCCCCAAGCTAACTTCTGCAGCGGAAATCGTTGCAGAAGATGCCTATGATCACATAGACATTTTCGGTTCACAACGTTAAGCATTGGGGCGAGTTTTCACTCTCCATGCTTAACATAGGAACGTCACTAGTGAGAATTTCAACTAGTCGTTTCACGTTGTGAAACGTCGCTAGTTTTTACTGATAAGAAGTGCACGTTGTGCTCTAATTACAGCGATGAGCTCGGAGAGCTTATCTTTAACGGAAATTCTTGACTAGCGGGCACATACCGTAGTCTACGTGTGCGATTGAAAATAATAAATCGAAACGGAAATAAATGTGCGCAAAAGCAACAGAAATAAACATAAAAAGTACACACATAAATTGCGTGTAAAAAGTATAAAAACGAAACGCAAAATTGATGTAAATTACTGTAACACAAAACATAACGAAAAACATAATGAAAAATTGTGATGTGAATCACGTGACGTTCGACGAAATCCGTCGGCACGTGACACGGCGGTCCTTCGAAAAAGGGCGTCCTCGTCCTTGTGCCGGCTGCGACGGTCAAACGTTCAGGTGAGGGTGGCGGTGAGCGGTTGCTGGTTCAGTGGTTTTTCGGTATGTTCTGGTTTGTGGAATTGTGTCAATGTTGCGTGGAGTTGCTGACGTCCATTGGAGATGCGTGAAGTTGCTGACGTCATTTGATCCCTTCGTTGAAGTTGCCAATTGTCGGTTGATTTGTGAAATCTGAAACGAGACTAAGAGAAAAAAATTTTAGAGGCGAGATATAGGCTATCGCATGGATGCGCCTACAATGTGAGGCAATACCCCAGTTTAGATGCATTGATCGCTGCTCATTCTCTTCTTTACACTGCTATTCCAGCTTGGAACAGAAGTGGGTATTTTGTGAGGGGCACGGCGGTCCTTCGAAAAAGGACGACCCCGTCCGTAAGTAAAGAAGAGAAGAGCTACTTGATTACGGGTCGGCGACCTCCGCATCAAGATGTGGGTCAATGAGATCTTGTGTAAAATCTCTATTTGTTGACGGGATCAACAAAGGTGCCGTCTCGATGACCTGGGAAGTGGAAGGTGTCTCCTCTTCTTCTGTAGGCTGAGCTGGTGACACGTAGCGTCTGAGCTGATTGACATGCACAGTATCTTCTTGATCAGCCTCAAGTCGAATGGTGACATTAGGATAAGCCACATTCGTGACAAGGTAGGGGCCATCATAAATGGGCAATAATTTGGGCGTCAGACCACGTTTTCCAGTAGTGCGCAGTTTGAGCACTTGATCCCCAACCTTGTATGAGACATCTCGTGCCATGCGGTCGTAGGACCTAGCATAAGCCGCCTGTGATCTCTCAATTCTGCTCTGGATCAAGGTCAAGGCATTTGTAAAATGCCGTTTGACCTCCATATCATAAGTAGAAACGTCTATGATATGGGCCGGAGGATTGAATGAGAGTGCTGCATCAACAGGTAGCATGGGAGTGCGACCATACATGAGTTCAAAGGGTGAGTACCCTGTGGACTCATTCATGCTAATGTTGACAGCAAACACAGAATACGGCAGGTGCTCATCCCAATCAGTATGGCCTTGGTGGACATACATACGTAACCGTGTGGCTAGCGTTTGGTTAGCTCTTTCCACTTCTCCGTTTGTCATGGGGTGATAAGCGGTGGAGTGGATTTTCTTAGTTGAACAAATGGTAGTGATTTCAGTCATCAGTTTGGACGTGAAATCAGTACCACGATCAGACTGAAGAATCTGCGGTGCCCCATGTCTGCAGACAATTTGAGTAACAAAAAGTCGAGCTATAGTTTGCGCAGTAATGTCCGGAGTAGCGAAAGCTTCCACCCATTTAGTGAAGTAGTCTATAAAAACTACAATAAATCGGTTTCCGTTTTCACTAGTGGTCATTGGTCCCATACAGTCGACACCGACTCGATGAAACGGACCCGTAATGGAGATTGGTTTCAGAGTTGCACGTGTCTTTTGTCTCGCAGGCTTATTCCGTTGGCAAAGATCACACCGCTGACAAAAGGACTTGACATCCGCACTGAGGGAAGGCCAGTGGTACCTGCGGGCTATAAGCCTCGCGGTACGTTTCGCACCAAAGTGTCCAGCAAGAATGTCGTTATGATGAGCCTCAATAATGGTAGTAACCATTGAACGAGGGACAACAATCTTGTTGGACTCGCCTGTCCACTTCTGAAGGATGTTATCCAACAGGTGGTAGCCATTAACATCATTCTGATCACCGTAGGGTTTTAGTGACCTGAGAATGGAGGCTAATTCCGGATCCTCGAATTGAGTTGCGAGAAGGTCATGGTGCTGCGCATCCTGTGATATCTCTGCATAAGACTCAGACCTGGCCAGGTGCTGCGCACCATTGGTGGTCCTTTGGGATGAGTTCGCCAGGCGCTGAGCACCATCGGAAATCATCATAACTTCTCCCTCGGGTCTGTATAGGGGAATATCGTCAATACTCTCCCCGGCAAGGGAATTAGGATCAGGAAGGCGTGATAATGCGTCGGCATTACCATTAGACCGACCTTTCCGCGGCCGAATAGTCAGTTTGAATTCAGCTAACGCGAGGCCCCACCGAGCTATCCGGGACGAAGGGTTTGGTTTTTCCAACACAGCCTTGACAGCAGTGTGGTCGGTCTGAACGACCACCTCATGTTGAAAGAGGTATGGCCGAAAGTGCTTGACGAAATGGACAACAGCGAGAGTCTCCAACTCCGTAATAGTGTAGTTTTTCTCAGCTGCTGTTAACCCTCGACTGGCGTACGCAACAGGATGGTCGTATCCATTCTCGTCCAACTGGCTTAGAACTGCTCCTATCCCCGAAATACTTGCATCAGTTTGAAGTATAAAGGATTTCGTAAAGTCCGGATGGCGCAGGACAGGAGGGTTCAACAACAGCTTTCGGAGTTCGTCGAACGCCGATTGCTGAGGTTTTGACCACTGGAAGGTAACTTCCTTCCGTAAGAGCTTGGTCAGCGGCTCGCTGAGCCGAGCGCAACCAGGGATGAAACGCCTATAATAAGACACAAGACCAAGAAAAGACTTGATGTCTTTAGCGTTTTGTGGAATGGGTAGATCCTGGACGGCAGCCAATTTGACTTTGTCCGGTTCGAGCCCCTTCTGTGAGATGCGGTACCCGAGATATTCTACCTCAGAGTGCGAAAACTTGCACTTGCTCAGTCTGAGCTTCATTCCACCCTGACGGAGACGCGTAAACACATCCGTCAGGCGCTCAAGCATCTGGGTGTGAGAGTTCCCGAACACCAAGATGTCATCGAGATAGGTCAGTGCAGTGCGCCACTGCAGTCCTGTAAGAAGCAGATCCATGAGGCGTTGAAACGTCCCAGGGGCATTGCAGAGACCAAAAGGCAGATAGTTGAACTCGTAAAGTCCAATAGGTGTATTAAATGCCACTTTTTCTTTGTCTGCCTCGGCAATAGGTATGGACCAGTAGGCGTTAGCCTGGTCAAGGGTAGTAAAGTATTTCATACCCTTGAGTGTGTCCAGGATATCATCAATCCGTGGGAGAGGGTAGACATCCTTTTTCGTGACCTCGTTGAGACCACGAAAATCAACACACATCCGGTGTGACCCATTTTTCTTGCGAACCAAGACGGTGTTAGTAGCCCAGGGAGAAGTGCTAGGCCGAATAATACCTTTCTCTTGGAGCGCTTTGACCTCTTGTATGATGAGATCCTTTTCCTTGGGCGCGGTGCGGTAAGGGAAATGGCGGACTGGGCGAGCGTCACCCGTGCTGATCTCATGGTGCACGAGGTCAGTGGAACCTGTGTCCTTTTCATCAACAGCGTAGAGGTCAGTAAATGCGACCAGCAGATCGAGCAACGCTGTTTTGTCCTGTGAGGAGATATCTGAAGATATCACAGCATTGGCTTCAACCCACTTACGGTCAAGAATGGTATCAGCCTTGACCGCCGATCCCTGTAAGGAATCAGTATGCATCTGCACATGACCGATGGTCGTGTGTGGGTAGAGAACCACTGCGTGTGTACTTGGGTTAACTACCTGTAGGGGTATGCGACCATTGGTCACAGTACTCACAGTACCAGCAAAGTATACATTACGTTGTTGGCCCAAAAGAGGCTTAGGGAAGAAAGCTACTTCGGGCACAGTTGCATATATTGAAGGTACAGGTGCAGTGAATTGTGTTAGCGAGCGAGGCTCAAGGACAATCAACTCCTGCAAGGGTAGTGCCCCACGAGCAGAAGGTGGATTGTGGATGAGGCCTTCACACGGAACTCGAAGTTCCTTGAACTGGAGAAAGGATTTCTCCCAGCTCAAGCTGACGCAATTGAAACGTCCGAGGAAGTTCGTCCCCAAGACTAATTCAGCTGAACAATTCTCTTGAACCTGGACTTGAATCCGTTCAGAGACATCAGCCACTGTCACCGTGACATAGGCAGAGCCTAGCAGTAGAATCAGGGACCCATTGGCTGCTATGGGGCGAGCCCTAGTCTCTGTGAGTACCAAGTCGGGTAACTGAACCACCAACTTGTGATCCAGGAGCGAGAAAACAGCTCCCGTATCAATTAGAGCTTTGGCCTCTACCCAATTGTTCAGTAGAACCTTGATATGAAGGGTCCTCATCTCAGTGGGGTAGAAAGCTGATACTACATGACCTGGGTCAGGTACAGAGTCATCAAAGCTCGACTCTGGCGCATTGGTTCGCCTCGGTATGGGTAAACCAGTGCGTCTGAGTAAACCTACCAGAGCATAGCCAACCGATGTTTCCGGATTGGCCTTAGGAGTTGGATGGACCTGAACAGTGAGTACATGATCTGATCTCTCTCCTGAGCTCTGAGTAGCTCCTAGTGATTCAACCTCAGCGTCAGAGAGCGGTGGCACCTCTAGTACAGGGGATGCAGGTGCATCAGAATCACTAGGCTCGCGAAAACGGCCTTTCTCTAGTGTAACTGGAGAATTTCCAGGCGGGGGTCGAGGGCAGTTTGACCTTGACCTGGCCATGGAATGACCACTAGCCCGTCTAGAGGAGGTCCTACTTCCTCTGGTTGACCCACGGGATGAGGCAATGGAGGAAGCTCGCGAGGGTGGCCGAGAAAGAGACGAAGTCCTTGATCGTGATCGAGACCCGGACCTGTGGGAGGCCCTTGATAGTGAACGTGTGTTCTCCCACCAGGGTTCGATTTGATCAATCTCGGCTGCTGTCAACAGAAGTGGTAGTTCTACCGCATTCAATCGGCAGACATGTTGTTGGTAGTCAAACGTAATATTCTGGAATTGTTCTAAAAAGTCCAATCCAAGAATCAGATCGACCGGTGCCCAGAAAGGAGACGTAGTCTTACACACATGGAGATGTATATCCACTCGTGTGTGTGGCTGACGGGTTCCAGGCAACATTAGCTCATACGGTCCTGAAAGGAGAGTATGAACAGCTTTACCATTGATACTCATCAATGGCTTAAAGTCGTGATGCTGCTGGAAAGCCATCGCCGCCTTCGGACTCTCTTTGATCAGCGCTTTGTGAAGGCATTGACTAATGATAGTCCGTGGACAACCAGTATCAAGGAAAGCTGGAGTTTCCTTGTGGTCAACCAGTACGACAAAACACGGAGTGATCCTGTCTAACTGAGTTGGCACATCGTTCTGTACGTAATGAAAACCTATCCAACGCTGAACTTTCCGGAGGAGGTTCAACGGAGAGTATTGGCTAACAAACCGAACCTGTCTTTTCCGCAGGCGGTAGCTGAGGTAATAGGAGATCCCAACGTAGATGAGAAATCCTGTACCGGCCAGTACTGCCAGGGTAATTAGTGTGTTAAAGATTAGCTGCACCGGACCGCTCAAAAGAGACTGTAAGCCCTGCATGAGGTTGTGCTGCTGACCAGTAATCACGTGGTTTGCTGCCAGACCAACACCTTCCAGTGAGGCTCTGATGTCAGTCCCTACCCCTGCAACCGCCTGATACAGGGTATCTGGTTGTAGGGATAAACCAGCTGTATAGTTTACCAACCGGTTCAAGACCGCTTCAATTTGCTCAGTCTTGTAAACGTACTGTTTAAAGAAAGCAAAACTTGAAGGGGTCATCGCCAACTGGTCGTGAAAGAGCGCAGGAGCGTCAAAGTGAGTGACGTTGAAGCGCTGCTTCCAGAACAGTTCAAGCGGAATGTGGCTCACATGGACCGTGCCAGATTCAGTAAACCAGCCAGAGCGATTTCGAAAAATCCCTGTAAAGTGGTGGTCACACGGCACCTTTGGACTGAATTTAGTGAGATCTGGGCCACCGGGGGTGGCAAAATAAATGGTACCGCCAACCTGTACGGGTAGATACTTGTAACAGGTGTCTCCCACTCGGTACGAATGATAGACATAAGTGGCGTTGACCTTTTGGCACGGCCATATTGTCAGTGCTTCACCTGTAAATTCCGCCGTCAGGTCATTCCTCTGAAGGAATGCCGGGGCTCCTAGTGTAGGGTCAAAACGAAGCAACTGCCAAGTCAGATCAAGGTAGCGTTGAGCATGAGAACACAACTCTAGCCACATGAATCGAAAATTGTTAATTTCTGACTCTTTGATCTGCTGAGCCAGGTAATTCAGTTTGGCATTGACGGGGTCAGGGACGGAGTCCTTTGCCAATCCGAATAACCTCTGGGTCAGATTAAATCTTCCGTGGATGCGTAGAAGAAGACCCTGATCCGTTCGTACTGTATTCAACCGGAGGTCAGGACACAGTCGAAACACACGAGAGTTTCCCGGGATCTTCAGGGCAACCTGCAAATCATCGATGATGATGTGGTTCCCTGATACAGACGCAGTGTAATTACCTTGTGGCCGATAATGGCACTGTGCTGTAAAATTTGTGGCAGGCCAAACAATTACCCCGTCTAGAGTAGTGCATTGACCTGCAGTGGGACTGCATCCACCTACATCTCCTAAGGTACTTAGAGCTGTAGTGCCATCCCACGAAGCGACCTGTCCCTCCTCGATGAAAAGGTTAGTCACTGTCTTGCAGACGTCATTGCAGCACCATGAGTACATCACCTCCAGTGTTTGGTTAGTGCTATAAAAGCCAGGACGTATTTCCACGAGCTTTTGTAAACCAAACACCTTTGTGCGATGTGCTAGTGTACACGCCGCTGGCGCGAGGTGCTGAGTAGTAATGACGTCCGCAGTAATGCCCCTAGATCCGAAAAAACCAGTGTTTGTGCATACCTTACGATTCCGCAAGGTACATTTCCATGCTTTAGTCGTGATTGGATCGGAAATAGGTACATATACTGTAACATTCATGCGTCGTGGACTCCACGAAGATTTTGGTGGTTTGCATTCAACTTTTTGAGGTAGCTCAAGTGGATGACCGCTTCTTGAAAGACCACAAAATTGGTATTGAGTAGCATGTGTTGCAGAGCTCAGTCCTAAGAACAGTAGTGTCACGAAGGCCCAATTTATTACAAACAAAATATTTACAAACGGTGTCTGCAAATTTACACCAAAATTTACATTTTTCACCCGTCGGGCGGCTTCATTCTTCGACGTCGTCGTCGTCGGACGACGCGGGCTCCTCTCCGGGGAAGTCGATGACCAAGCCTCCTGCGGGGTGGACTTCTCGAAGAACGCCAATCTTCGGGGACCGCGGGACGGTAGCCGTCGGAAATGGCGACGCCTCGGTGACGTTGATGGCGTTGTGAACGGCGGGCAACGGTTCTCCAAAGGCGTTGGCGACCGGTTGCTGTGGTGCAATCGCCGCCAGAGTTTGGGCTCCCGTCGTCGTTGTCGTCGGTGACGTTGCAACAACTGCTGTGGGCCGCACGTTGCGACTGGCCCTTTCCACAGCGCGGCGGACGGCGTCCACTGCTGGCGACGACGGTTCACCGTCCAACAGGATCTTGTCCACCAGGGTGGCGCGAATAGTTCCGTCGGCGATAAACTCGAGCGCCCGTCGAGCGACGTCGGGTCCCAAAATCCGCAACACCGCCGGTGCCGATAGCATGACGTCGGCGGCCGTAAGCGCCTCAACCTCGAACGGCTCGTTGAGTAGCGCCCAGGGGAGGTGCGGATGCTTTTTGGCCAAGTTGGTTGACCAAACAGCCCGCATCGCGTCGGTGACGGATGAGGAATCTGTAAGCAAGAAATCAGTAAAGCCGGAGACTTGTAAAGATATCTATCTTGTGAACTTGAAACTTCAGAAAAAGAAGGCAGTTTACCTATCAGATTCATCGATTCCAGTTGACCGACGACCTCCAACGCGGAGTCCGTGGGAATTCCGGGCGGCGGTCCCTGGTTGATAACACGTGCCGGTGGCGCCGTTGTACCTTCCGTCGGTCGATACGACGCGATTAGGCTGACGTCGCCAGTCGTTTTCGGTGTCGCTGACGGGTTTACGTTGACCGGCGTCGCGTATTTCGGTGGTGGCGGCGGAAAAGTCGACAACGGGGTCGCCAAAACCACTGCCGTAGCTGAAAAACCAATACTGATTACACAGACAGGATAACACAGTTGTGAGCGATCCGCCAGGTGTTCAGCCAAAACTTCATCATCCAGATCAAATAAATCTGGGTGAAGAAGACCGTCGGTAACCCCTACAGCGTTATTTTGCCGTGGAGGTGACCGATATTGGTTTCCTATCCCGTGAGGAATTGGATTAGCATACCTCCGAAAATTTCCACTTGCCCCCTGAGGAGAATAACCAGCGTTACCAAAATTAGTCTCACCAGGCAGTGTCGAATTTTGATTGGGGCAAGCTGTTGCCCGGTGCACTCGTAGTTTTCGGCAATGCGGGCAGGGTCTGTCGCATCGGTCAGTCGGGTGCGCCCTCGTTCGACAAAAATAGCAACGGCTGGCGCCGGTGGCGGAGGCGGTGCTAGGGCCGGCGCTATCGGGATTTTGCGCCCGGCAAGTAGCGTCGTTGTGGGTGCAGCGTCCATGGTAGGAGCACATCTGTAGATGTGCCCCTGACGGGCGATCGCCGGCGGTTTGGACACGCGTCGACGGCGTCGATGACGGCGTCGAATTTCTCGAAGGTGGCGCCGATTGCTGAGCCGTAAGGCGCGCAACGTGAGCCGTGAGCCGGGCCATCTCCGATTGTAAACGTCGAACCTCGTCGGACGGCGTGGCCGACGGACGTTGAGCGGTGCTCCTTTGATTCGACATTGACCTGACGTTGTCGGCGGTCCTTTGTTCTGAAGAGAAAACAGCATTAGATGGGGCAGTGTACCTAATCTCATCCCGAAAAATCTGTGATTCCGCGTAGCAGGCTGCTTTGAGCGTCTCTTCAAGAGTTGTGAACTCCCTGAACTTAATACTATCTCTAAGGACTGGTCTCAACCCTCTTAGAAAGATAGGTTTAATAATAGAATCCCTAACGTCAGTCGCGAGATCCGGATAAGCCACCCTGGACAGTCTCTTAAGGTGCTCAAGGTAGACTATCGCGGATTCAGTCGGCTTCTGCAGGCGATCCTGGATCAACTGCTGATGCAGATCTGAATCACGCCCTACTGGAAAGTCTCTCCTAAGAAAAGCTGTGAACTCTTCGTAGCGGGTAGGCTGCGGAGTACCACTGCTGAAGTCCCGGTAGGATGCCAGAGCAGGACCTGTAAGGCAAGACTCCAAAAACGCGATTTTATATGCATGATCCGCTTCTGTTACCCCTTGAAGTGTAAAGAAGCGGGTCAAGTGGGATATAAAATCCGTGATGGACTCACCAAAAGCACCTGAAAAGTCTGGAGGGGCCATGAAGCTGGACACAGGAGGGTGCCTTCTGCCATTCATAGCCTCTAGCTTTTGGTTGAGTGGTCCAAGGGCATTTTCAAATGCAGCTTGGACCTTATTCTCAATCTGTGAAGGTAAATCAATTTCTGACTTCATAGATGAGAATTCGTCTTCCTGTAAGGTATCTAAGACTGATGATCATGCCTGTGAAGTTATTCGATCAAACTGAATAGAGAGGGGTTCACTTGTCCGTTTAAACTTAGTACTAAGTCGACAGGAACGTCTAGGTGTCTCTATTTTGTAGGAGTAAAGTAAGAGTTACTTTTGTAGTCGCGTGGCGAGGAAGCGCGGGAAGTACGAGATCGTTTGCGCGACGGAGTGTTGAGGCTGTAACTCTTGTTCTTTCCAATATCTAGCGGCCACTCAGCGATGGGGCTAGAAAAGGACAAGGTTTTAGCTCTCAGAACAGCCAGATGGAGAAATAGGTTGACACAGAAGGGAATTTATCTGGTCACCTACGTAGGTAAAGAGGGGATAACCCTGGTGTAAAGAGAGGGGGAAGTATACCCAAACTTTAGAGATGAATGGGGCAAGACCCGGTTATTTGAACCAAAAGTATAATACATTTGAAAGAAAGTGGTGGAATTCCAAACCATAAAATTAAGGAACCGACGTGAGGGCGTACGGATAAACCCGCTCAAAAGGGAATTTTATCTGGAGGTTAAGTCCGTTGTACTAGTTTACAAACTTTGGGATATGGGAGGGCTCGTAACCGACAAAGTCCTACTCACCAGGAGTAGCGCATGGAGTAGCTTAAGAATTAATAAGTAAAGGGGGACAACTTAAAGTAAACTTAGTGGGTGCTAATAGATAGGGACAAAATTAGTTTACAAACCAGACTACGCAAAGGGAATCACACTATTATGCAATCGGCCTCACTCACTAGGAGCAATTGTGAACTCTGAAAAGTGTGATGACTAGACAGGAGGATCCCGGGAGGACGTCATTCGCGTGTATGCTACAACCGTGCCCAAAAACGGGAATGCGCGTTTTGAACAGAACGGGAACTCTCCAGGAGTATTATATACAGCTGGGGGCCGGGTTTCCGTTCACTGAGATGAAGTGAGGATCGCAGGTCACCAGTTGAGATATAAGAGCACCAGGTACCAGGGTGCTATTCTGACACACTCAGTCAGTAAAAGGGCATGGGGGTCCTTGGCCCAGCTGTGCCTGTGGTGGAGGTGGGGAAATGCAGGCTTCCTCCTATGAATCGAGGCTAGGCTCAACGCATCTTGAGATCAGGGGTACAGTCTGTCTCGAATAAGTGAGTGTAAAGTGAGGAGCTAAGGCGGACTTAGTTGTAACGTGTTTAGGCGGACTCGAACACCTTCGCTTAGGCGGACTAGCGGTAATATTATGCTAAGGGACAAACCAACGGAGGCGGACTCAGGATTAAGGGCGACTCTAGTGCGGACATTATTAGGCCAGCTAACGAAGGCGTTTGAGTGTGAAGAAAAGAATACAGGGGGGTCTTTTACACCTTAGGCCCAACCAGTGGCTGTGCCGTAATTCCTGAGGAATTATTCTGGTGGGGACACTAAGGAAGATCATAGATGAGAAAGAAATGCGAGAATTTAGATAAGAAATTTACAGGAAGGTTGACAACCCTTGCAGTTGTTAGACACAGGCAGTACTGACTGCAAATGCCTAACGGTTGCGTATGTTGAACAACCAACCCAGCTGAGGCCGAGTGTAAACCCGTTCAAACCTGCAGTTAAAGCTTAGAAGAGTAGTCACGTGCTGATCCATCAGTGCCGCTACCCTTGCGGACAACTTGATCAGTGCCACGGACTGGGTGCATCTCAGGTTGCGTGAGTATGTCTACTGATGTTTCCCAGGCACCGGTAGCACACAGACACAACCCTAAAACAAGAGTCGTAGGTGAGAAAATAATACTACAATCATCACCTAGAACTCAAGTGGCATCTTGGAAACCCACAGTAACCCGGTGCTGACGTCAAAAGATGTGATATACACCACCACACTCGGTGCTGACCTCAGGTAACTGGGATGTAAGTGCCATAATCTCATATTGCAGTACGTACGCCAAAAAGTAAGAGCCTACGGCTACAAACTCTTTACGGCAATACGGGGCATCGCCATTGCTGACGCCAGAATAAGACTGTACAGTCTTAATTCCGATACTGGAATAGAGATTTATCATTGTGGACATCAGTAGATAGGGCCCTAGGCCAGCAACCTTGCTACGACAACACGGAGCATCGCCGTTGCTGATGTCAAAAGGTAATAGCTGAGTCTCAGTTATCCTACGACAATGATATGAGATGCAGTTGTTGCAGACGCCAGATGTGCGGTTTGTAAGGCCTCACATCTCCGAACAACAATACGATGCATTGTTGTTGCTGACGTCAAGGACTGAAGTCGGAATAATCGACCAATCCTAGTGCAACCACACGAGCCTCTGCTGTTGCAGACGTCAGGAAGACAGTACCGTACGGTCACCATCCTGCAATAACAACCTGTTACGTTGCCATTGCTGACGTCAGAGGTAGAGCCGGAGGGCCACCAACCCCTTAAAGCAACAGCAAGGGATGCAGCTGTTGCAGACGCAGGGGAAGGACACGGAGAACCATCAACCCCTTAATGACCACCTGATATGTGGCCATTGCTGACGTCAGAAGCATGACCCCGCTAGTCAAGCCTCAGTGCAACAGCAGCATGTGAGGTAGTTGCGGACGTCAGAGGTGGGGTCCCACAAGACACAACACCTCATAACAACAACCCAATAAGTAGTTGTTGCTGACGTCAGTGGTCCCAACCGGTAAGATTCTCACCACTTGCAACCACCCAGAAATAGAAAAATAAAAAGAAGAAAGAAGACCGTACAGTAGTGGAAAAAATAATAAGAATGCCCTACTGAAGGTTTGCCAACTATGACGTATGTGTGACCAGTGAAGAAAAGTTTTGGTTGTGAAAATTTGAATAGAAGTGAAAGGAGAAGGTTTTGTTTGTTTGGGGTTTTGTGGTAGGAAAAAAAGGATAAATTTTAATTTGTTTGTTTAGAAAGGGGAAAGAAAAGGAAATGGGGTTATAAGTTTTTATGGAGTTGATTTTGGAGATAAGAAAATTTATTAGGTGGAAAATTTATTTTAATTGGGTCACACACGACGTATAGGGGACGGAGAAATAAAAGTAAAGTAAATAAAATTAAAATTTGAGGCCCGAGAGATAAGCAATGTGATCTGCTAAGTACGGTGTTATATGTGTCAACAGTAAAATTTTGGCTTGTTTGGCCGGAAAAATGAGCAACTTGGCTAGTGCTCAGTGAAGATAAGAAAAATTTTGAAAAAAAGTGTGTTGACACACGCACCGGACACAGATAACAACTCACGACCACACTCGACGTCCAGAATCAAGAGTGGAAGGGTTACTGTACCTCGTGATCGGAGATCCCGAAACCCTCAGGGGCTGTGAAAACCTCATGGGTTGTGATACTCAAGTACCCGTACCCAGGTATACTGTAGTTAGAGTACGTGCTAATCGCAGTCATACTGTAACCAAAAGGCCTACGGCGCTACAGTAACCTTTCGGATCACACGCAGTGAATGGAGGCCCGAAATTAGGGGAAAAAATAGAAAGAAGAAGGAAAAATAAAAGCTCAGAGGAGAATTACGGCAGAATACTCGATTTACTCAACTCTGGGAATTTTATGACTCTTGGGGATTAAATCTGGGGAAAAAATCGATACCAGAGGATTAACCAAAGCTTACGGGAGCTAGTATACTCATGAGGGGTTAATTACACGCAAGAATCATTAATTTAATCACTCGTGGGGCAAATCCCGACCTACAGTAATTAAGTTTTACTCAAATGCGGTGCTATCTGAGTTGGCGTTAAACTCGAATATAAGGGCCTATTCCGACCTAAGGGGTAGTCTACCTTCTTACGGGCGTATCCACTTACATGAGGGCAAAAATTTCATCCCAAGGGTCAGTGTCCCACTTTGGAAGCGAATCAGCAGACCTGAGAGAGGTTTCCCCACTCAAGTGGCGATTCTCATGATCTGATGGAGGTTTCCCCTACTCAAATCGAAAATTTACCTAGTTGAAAGAGGTATCTCACTCAAAAGGTTAAAAGGTTCGTTCCCAAGGACTGTGGAGTCGGACTTAAAGGTCGATTTTCCAGCCTCGCCATGTCACATTAAACGAAGTGGAGCCATGTCACATTAAACAGAGGTGGTGATCAGTCACATTGACGGGCAAACCCGTACCATATCCCATAGGAAACATGGCCATGACACGGTAGGTGACATGCTGTGACCCCGTGGGGTGGCTCCAGTATTGGTCTTCGTTTCGGGAACCCAACCCAGCTGATACTACCACAGGTAAACCTATGGTGTATCTCGGCCTTGTCCTGGGGTTAATGCTGTAGAATAATGGACAACGCAGCCGGGTCGGGGGTGTCAATCCCTAATCCTCATTCTACGGAATGGGGGACGGTGCCATTCGGAGAATGGCTTACTGTAGGGGACCCGATTGTTAACCTAAATCCCCTTTATTGGCCCTGACCTTAAGGGTCTGAGGGCTTTCTTAACTGAGGGTCCTTCCGAGGGAAAACTAGCTTAGGGGAGACTCCCACAAATATACCCTCAATAACAATAACCCCTGAGAGGACTCACGATACTCCTTCTCAAGTTACTCGGCGCTGGGCGACGGGTTCGGGGTCAAACGCGGGGTCCTACGGACGGCCATGTGGGAACGAACTCCGAGCGATTCGGCGTGGGGATTCGGCGGCTGCTAAACGGCAGGCGGCGACAATTAACGTTTCCTCGGCGAGGGGCGACGGGTCTCTACACTAACGGCGACGGTGACGGGTTCCTACGGTCGGGTTACTGTAGGCGATGTGTAGGTATGTAGGTCGGGGTCCGAATATGGTAATTTATTGGATGTGTGACGGCAACGCAGTTGACAACAATAAAAATATAATAAAATATATCGACGGCGGACGCGACGTGAAGCTAAACGACGAAAAACCAGTTAGGCTCAAGGAGAGTGCCAAAAACACACAAAACATGCCCTTTTAAAGGGCTCCATAGACTACAGTATGCCTTGGGCGGAGTTAACACTCCCCCAAGCTAACTTCTGCAGCGGAAATCGTTGCAGAAGATGCCTATGATCACATAGACATTTTCGGTTCACAACGTTAAGCATTGGGGCGAGTTTTCACTCTCCATGCTTAACATAGGAACGTCACTAGTGAGAATTTCAACTAGTCGTTTCACGTTGTGAAACGTCGCTAGTTTTTACTGATAAGAAGTGCACGTTGTGCTCTAATTACAGCGATGAGCTCGGAGAGCTTATCTTTAACGGAAATTCTTGACTAGCGGGCACATACCGTAGTCTACGTGTGCGATTGAAAATAATAAATCGAAACGGAAATAAATGTGCGCAAAAGCAACAGAAATAAACATAAAAAGTACACACATAAATTGCGTGTAAAAAGTATAAAAACGAAACGCAAAATTGATGTAAATTACTGTAACACAAAACATAACGAAAAACATAATGAAAAATTGTGATGTGAATCACGTGACGTTCGACGAAATCCGTCGGCACGTGACATTATGTACTGTACATTTTCTGCAAATTCTACCATGTTTCCCCCCAAAAATTCCGGTTAAAACCTGTTTTTGTACAGCTATTTTTCGTTTGTTGAAATTACAAGTTTTATGCACTCAAGCACCTTTTTATTGTAATTATGCACACTTCAATGGAAATGGTGGCGACATCTCAAAAAACACTAATTACCGACACTTGCGTAACAGGGCTAATTGTGGCGCCCTGTGGATTTCAGAACCTACAGTAACTCAAGTATGGTCTGCGCCGACCACTGTGGGTGTTTTTCATGTCTGAAATGTGGGTCAAGTGGGTCTGAGATGAAGAAGAAGACCCTGTTTTTGGGAAGATGACCAGTTTTGGTTTTTTGCGTCGAGCCGAATAGTAGAATCCCGCGCCCGATTCCATCAGTACTTTTTCCTAACCAGTTTTGGTTTTGCGCGTCGACCCAAATAGTAGAATCCCGCGCTGGATTCCATCGGTACTTTTTCCTAACCAGTCTTTGGTTTTTCGCGTCGACCTCAGCAGTTGAATCCCGTGCCAATTTCCATCAGTACTTTTTTCTAACCAGTTTTTGGTTTTTTGCATCGACCTCAGCAGTTGAATCCCGCGCCGGATTCTGTCAGTAATTTTTCCTTAGGAGAATCGTCCCGGGTCTGGACCATTGTTTCCTTTTGTGCATTTTCGCCCCAGTTGTATGTTGTGTAATTTGGCACGAGTTTACATTGCGTATCAAATCAATGCGAATTTCGTATTTGTACGAAGGTTGTAAGTTTGTAAATTAGTAAAATCGAAAACTCAACTTCTCTAAGTACATATCAATCTCACAGTAGCCTGACTTAACCCTGACATAATGCTGAGACTATGTATGGCGGGTATATTCTGTAAAAGGGATATATTTGGCATCACATATGTACCAGCCTCCTCGCGGCTGATGCTGGGACTGACTCAAAAGGTCAGTGCTAATGGGTACACAAATGCTATTGATATATCGCATGACTTTCCTATTCAGACTAGCTATATAAAGCTTGAAGCGGCAGCTTCAGCTTTATTAGCTAGGCGAACTACCCTCGCCCCGAACAGGTGCGGCGGCGGCAGTGGCGGTGTGTAATAACTAAGAGCACAAACAGTAGAGTCCCGCACTAAATTTAGGCTTTCGTCCTAAATGGGTAATGTTGGGTAGTAATCGATAGATCTCATTGAGCTGATTCTGAAAAGTACCATATATGTCACATTATCTCAAGTTTTTACAGAGATGTGGGCGGGCCAAGTTTTGGCAACTTTTTTCTTTCTATCCCAGGTGTGACGTCATGCTTCTTTCTGACCGGAAAAATGACGTCATAGTAGTCGGAAGAAGGCCGGCTATGTTTTGTGTGTAGTGCCTAAAGCTCGTTTTTTCCGCCATGTCTTTCGCCTATGTTTTGTACAGGTTTAGGCACAATTTTACGCTTATGGGGGGGGTCTCTATACTATGGCACCGTAGTGCATAATGCTGCAAAATTTTTTTTTTGAAGCCGTAAATTTATATAACAAAGTTGTCAAATTTCGCGGTTTCCGGGACTTTGGACATCCATATGAATGGAGGCCACATTTCAAAAATAAATAAATTGCGTTAGAGAATGCACACCGGAGATGCTTAGGCCGAAGTATGGAGCTTGGATATGGCACACCCATTGTGGGGTATGGTCGGACTGGGGACCCTTAAAAAGTGCATTTTTTGCTTGTTTTTGGGGTCCCACCGAGCACCAATTGCAGATGGAGGCGAAATGACAAAAGGCACCCCACAGTTTGTCCCTACGCCCGAAATTATGAAAAAACCGAAGGTTCTAGCTCTTACTGTTTTGACCCTAGAGGGGGGACATGAAATTTGGGGGCCATAGTATATTATAGGTCTAACACTCATTAAGTTTCTTCTACCATCTGAACAGCTGGAAAAGATAATCCCGAAGATAGTATATGGCATGATATGGAAACTCATCGGTGGACTGATCCTTTTATTCATGACATATGCGCACTCAGAAGACATCCTGTGCGAACCTAAAAAATTCAGGAAATACTAATAAAAATTTCACACTAATGTTCAAGTTGTGATACCTACGAGAAAAAATAATACCAATAAATAAAAACTGCGGAACTGAAATAACATTATATACAGAGATTTAGGATAATAAATTTTTCACATATACTGTTGATAATTCGAATAATTTCCCGAATTAGGTTCGTTCATAGGCACGTTGTTATACGACATCCTATAAGAAATTGAGAATAAAACTAAACTTATGTATATAAACTTCTCTCTTATAAATTAGCCAAAGCAGATGGCCAGAATCAATAAGACGGGTATATTGAAATTCTGATGTTTCAACAATTCCTTCGACTCTTATCAAATATACCATGCATCTCGACAATAAAAATAAAAAAGAATAAAATAATAAAAGGCATTCGGCATGTTCCGAAAAAAATATTTTTCTGAGAAAGTAAACTATAATTTAATTACGTAATTAAAACACGATTTGTGGGAGGATTGAACTTGAGGCGGATTCATACTTCATTCGGCGTCCGGCATCCGAAAAAAGTCTATTTTTAAATTTTTCATCCGGCATTCCGGCACCGGATGACGTCATTTTTTTCTTTTTCCCATGCTGCCGTCCCATTTTCTTGCCGGGAGACTGGAATTTTGCCGGATCGGAAGAGTAGAAACAGTTTGTACTCTTCCGGATGTCGGAAAGCATATTCTGTATGCAATTTCAATAGAACCACGTGTTTAATTGGTTTTTGCATATACAATGTATGTGGGAGATATCGATTTTTTAGTTGAGGCGAAATTTTTTGTTTTTAATCATGACGTTCGTTTAATTTTTGATTGCTGAATATTTTCAATGTTT
Organism: Romanomermis culicivorax; assembly: GCA_963922205.1. NCBI lineage: Eukaryota > Metazoa > Nematoda > Enoplea > Mermithida > Mermithidae > Romanomermis > Romanomermis culicivorax. The sequence goes on from CAWUHX010000347.1 coordinate 135,739, forward strand.
TTTTCGGTTCTTGAAAGCATAAAAAAATGCTGGATCAAGAATATCTTGTTCGTATGACATCATCAAATAATAATTCCGAGTAGACTTGGAAAATAATATGTATATTTTTGATGTGCCATTTCTCTTGAAACAAAATATTGAACAGATTTCAAAGTATTTAAACATAGTAAAATCAAGAATAAATTGTTCGGATGCCGGACACTGAATGCCGAAAGCTAAAAATAACTTGCCGGATGCCAGATGAAGTATGAATCCGCCTTTAGTTGTGATAAGTAAAAAATTAACCCTACCTCAAAATCACCTATTTGATGTAACTCGATGCGCTAGGAACGAAAATGTTATTCATTTCGTCTCAAAATCAAAAGTCGCATAGCTACAGTATGGCAAAACTGGACAATTTCCGATTTTTCAATTTTTGTTATACACTTCTTTCAACTTTATTGAGCCGATGGATGGGCCATAAGTTACTCTACGGTTCGTTAGCATAAAGTACGTATTAAGAATACAGTGGTACTCGAAACATCAAATTTTGGGAACAAAAATTGCCATTTTTCCACAAATATTACTATATCTACAGTTAAAGTTTAGGAGCACCAAAAAATTTCGTATACAGTAGATACTCTACGATGTTTTATACCTGCTGACGAAAAATTACGAAAATTCATGTACTGCTAGAGGGTCGCAGCACTAGGAGTATGAATACCATCCTATTATTGTATTTTCTGATAATTGCGACCTCATTTGTGGGAGAGTCACAACTTGATAGTTTTGAAGTGTTCAAAATGACACGAGAAAAATGTTTAAAAAGCTGGTTTTTTCCATAAAAATGACTATAGCAATTTCTGGAGCTCAAAAGAACCGATAACCTAACTGTGCAGTAGATAATTCACGACGTCTTCTTGCCCCCCGAAAATTGATAAAACTCCATGTACTGATATGAGGTTAAATCTACACAAAACAGCGAACTATTTTAGTCGATAATAATTGATTTGCAATTATTCATCAACAAAAATTCGCTTTTGTGGAAATTTTATGTTACAAATTAAAGCAAAGTAAAGCGTTGGAAATGGACATAAATATGAGAGCAATGCATTACGAGCTTTTGAAGCAAATTCGCTTTTAAGAAATTTCTTTGAATCATATAGTGTTGGGCTATTCATATCTTCTGTTTCATATTCCTCACCTATAAATCGTCTGCTTTAGTAGGATAGTAATAGATTTCCAGTGTTCATGAAGACAACTGAACTTTTTTCATGACCTGTTTCCACAACTTTTTGCACTGTTAGAAAATCCTCTTTGGAAAATTCAATTTAGCACATAAGCCTCAGAAACTGCTCTTGCTATGTTAGATCGTTTTACGCGTTATTTGATTTTTGAGTGCCTATACCTCTTTTACATACCTGTAAGACCTCCGACCAGTTGGGGGGGGGGGGGTAAATCCGAAATTTTGGGTGGCGGGGGTAGAAAAAAGTCGAAATTTTTCCCAATAAAGGCCAAAAAACATGCAAATTTTTTAAATTTTTCCCAAACTGGGGGGGGGGGGTTGGATGATTTTGGGTACAGGGTTGGCCAAGTTGGGGGGCCCCCCAAACCCCCCCCCCCCTAAGTACAGGTATGTTCTTTTACACTGCGGGATATTCGAGTCAACTTTGGATTAAGATTATAGCTTTGACACCACCAAAAGCCATTGCACCCTGAATAAATTTTTGTGAGTTCGTGATTTTATAATGATGCATTCCGTTTGACGCTATTAATCCCATATCCTAAAGGAGCATTACAAGAGTTCTACACTACAAAGGGCATTAATATTGTAGGATAGGGATAGAGCTTCACACGACAAAAATTTCGTACCCGGGTACCCGTTTATTCATTACTCGGGTATACCCGGGTACATGTTAAAATGAGTTGTGATGTTAATGTACATATATAATATTAGACAGATACACTGTGAAAATAGAATGATGCATTACACACTCCGTAGTCCCTACTACATAATATTTTTCAACACTTGTGTTGAAACACTGGTTGTGTTGTTGTATACAATAGGCTGCATAGGTAGGTATATTGCGAATATAATGCTAGAGATGATGATTGATACACATCATCGACGCACCTACGCTGCAAAATACTACACATCACATCACGATAGCTCAATATTATTCACGAGACAAAGCATAATTTGCATACCTCTAGGGTTTTTTTTGACCTAACATAATGACTTTGAATTACATGAGAAATCGACGATTAAGTCGTCGATGATGACAAGTGAGAGACCAAAAAAGCTATTAATCTTTCCTGCTTGAAACGCCGGAAAATTTTTTTGGGTAATTGATTGACATTCTGCGATACTCGAAAATCAATTTTCCAACCACTTATTTGAAGAATTAGTTTCGAATTTTCTGTTCAAAGGTCGTAATTTCTGAAATTTCATGTTTGAAAAATTTTAAAACCATCAATGTATTCACACACTCTAATGAACTTGGCCAAAAAGATATGAGCCAGAAGAGTAGAAATTTCCGAAAACTACTTCCATGAAGCTTTTCGATTGATTTTACGTAAAGAGAGGAATAATCGTTCTAAAAAGTTAAGAGACTTGCCGTATCGAATCTTTCTCAATAAATGTGTCAAGGAAAAAATGTGAATCTTCATTAAATATCAAGATGAAATATTGAAGATTACCAATTAAAACATGAGATAATACGTTTAAGATGATTAAAACTATTAAAGATTAAATGATAAATGAAGGAAGACATGTTAGAAGCAGCGCCTGAGCTAGGAAATGAATAATAATGCATATTTAAATTATAACCGGCCCGAAGCGCCGGAAAATTGAGATTATTACCCTCTAAAATGCACCAAAATCATCTTTTCTGTATCCGATATGATCAAACACATGACTAAAAAACTCTGACAAGCCATTTTGGCTTGTTCGACTAAAATTCTACAAGCCATTTTGTCAGTCCAACAAGCCATGGCTTGTAAAAGGCTAAAAAACTATGCATACCTCTACTCTCAAGTCTACATATTATACGTGATACAAAACGGGTACCCGGTAATGGTTTTCATTTTGTACCCGGGTAATTCCAGTATCCGGTGTGAAGCTCTAGATAGGGATGAGCACTGAACAGTCAAAAAACATATAAAAACGCTCACGTGACAGCAAAAAAGGTTTCTGCCAAGAATGTTAGATGAAAACCTTTGTCTCCAACAACAGTTTGACCGTGAAATGATGTTCAGACTTATGCATAAAAAAGGACAGTTTTCAAAGATGAACTAACAGTGCAACAAGTTGCAGGTTTCTGGTCGTTGGAAGCAAGAAACATGCTGAAACAAACCATTCATGTCAGGAAGATGAAGCAGACGATATGAAATATGCCTTTGAATTTGAATATGTGAAGTGATTTATTTCAAATCCACTGCTTCAAGTCTCATGCTTTGTTTTTTTCTTTGTGTCCACTTCTGATACTTTAAGATCATCTGATCTGAATCATAAAATTTCGAGAAGTGTCAACTTTTGTTGATCAAAAATTGAAAATCAAAATTTATCAACTAAAATAGTTCGCCGTTTCTTCTTTAGATTTAACCCCATAGCAGTACATGAAGTTTTACCATTTTTCGTGGGCAAGTATAAGACATCGTGAATTATCTACTACACAGTTAGGTTATCGGTTCTTTTGAGCTTCAGAAATTGATATAGTCATTTTTATTGAAAAAACCAGCTTTTTAAACATTTCTGTCGTCTCATTTTCAATACTTCAGAACTTGCTAAAAAGTGTAAAATGCAAAGAGGGGAAAAAATTTTATATCACATTATAGAGCATTGTATTCCGCATCTAATGAATGTTCAACCATAAAGCTAGATCATCTCTAGGCCAATACATATTAAGTATCGTGAATAGACAGAAAAATGCCAAAAAAGCGAAAATTCCCTCTTGTGGGTATTGTAGCTACGCGAATTTTATTTTTTATGCAAGATGAAATTACCTCGATATTCAGCATACAAAATTTGTTCTAATGTCTCATTTTTGAAATTTATCAAGCTGTGATTCTCCCACAATTGACGTCGCAATTATCAGAAAATGCAATTATGAGATGGTATTCATACTCCAAGTCCTACGACCCTTTAGCAGTACACGAATTTCCGTAATTTTTTGCTAGCAGGTAGAAGAAATCGTAAACTACCTATTGTAATGTTGCTTTTTGTGAAAAAATACAGTTTTTGCTCTCAAAATTTGATGTTTCAATCACCACTGTATTCTCAACGAACCCTACAGTAAATAGTGGCCCATCGATTGGCCTACTATTGGGTAAATTTTCAGAGCACGATGTCTGACGTACCTAAACCATACATGTAACGGGGCCCTAAGGTCTGGGGGGCCGGGACTCACTGATTCCCAAAATTCTATGGGGAGGGGTCTTTGAAGGAAAAGAAATTTGATTTTCTCATCGGAAAAGTCCGAAAAATGGTTCAAAAAATTGTAATTTTTGTTTGAAAAACTGTAAAACATGTATTCATGGCGCAGAGCGCCGAGAAAATTTGTATTTTTCAGTATTGTTCCAACCAAAGCACGGGGGTCCCTATGACTACCATAGCTAGCCGTACGATTGGAAAATCCTGGGGGTTCGCACAATGGCTAGTCATATGGCCGACGATTTCTGGGGGGGGGGTTCCTATAGCAATTCCCCCCCCCAAAACATTTAGACATGAACTTTTAAAAGTTGGAAGAAATGTACGCCAAAAATCGAAAAAATCGGAAATTGTCAACTTTTGTCTTACTGTAGCTATGCGAGTTTTGATTTTCAGACGAAATGAATATCATTTTCGTTTCTAGCGCATCAATTTACATCAAATATGTGATTTTCAGGTAGCATTAATTTTTTACTCATCACAACTCCCTGTATGAGAAGCTGAATTTTCCCAGAAAGCGTGTCTTGAGAATTTAATATATTTGACCATTTCGAAATCCAATTTTAAACTTTAAAATTTACCTCTGGACTTGATACATGCCAACATTTTGCTGTTGCTGTTGTTGTTGTTGTTGCTGTTGGAAATGTTGATTCTGATTTATGGTATTATACTGTTGTCCTACTGCACCAGGAGATTGCTGCTGCTGTTGCTGGGCAAAAAAATTTTGATTCGAACTGCGACCGACGGCCTGATTAATGACGTTACCATATACATTCTGCGACTGATTCGGCATATACCTGAGACGGGAAAATCTGTAGGATTCTATTAAATTTTTTCGAATTCATCGAAGCCCAGGCAGAAAAAGTTTTGCGAAGCCTAAATATCGCTCGTCTGAAAATCAATCACAGACGAAACATTGATCACCAGGAAAAGAATAGAACAATATCTACGTCTGTTGATTAAATTTCTTTTTAACATGATACTATAGTTTAATAAAACAAAAACTATAAAAAACAAAGAATAAATCCATGGTAGAGAGAGTCACAGAAATTAATTGAATGCAACAAGAATAAGATTAAAAAGAATAAAATTAACTTCGAGTAATAAAGATATGCATATGGACGTGCTGAAACCACCTGCAATGTTTTTAAGAATGATCTCATCAGCTAAAGAATTCCAAACATCAATATTTCTCAAGCAAAAGTTATGTCTGCAGCATTTGTATGAAACTTCGCTTTGTATAATTTGAACGAATTGAACCCGCGATAATTAAACGGACTCATTTCACTAACAGTGGAATGACACTGCTTTAAAACGGAGATTGAGAGCTAAAATTCTTCTCAGAAAACCTATTCGGTTCATTTTTTAAAATGAGAATTGGAACGAAAAAAGATGCCCATGCAGATAATGAGCCTGCAAGCAGACGTCTTTTTCTTCAGACTGACTGTCAGAACTACAACTTGAGAAAAAAATGCTGGCATACATACGGATTTCTCTGCATTCCGAAGATTATTTAAAAATAAATGAACTAAAGAGCTAGCCTCCGCACGTTTTAACTTTTGAGAGTCGCCGTTGTTTGTCTTATATGGATAAAATAACAATATTAACAAACTAATTTCAGTTAGTTAGAAAGATTCTTGTAATAATGTGCGTACTTCAAATCAAAAACAATGAAAGAAAATTAATCTGAAATCCAATAATAAAAAATATGTAACCTATTGAAAAACAATTGTCATTGTCGTTGATGCCATACTAATAGACTCAAAACTGATACAAAAACGATGCCATTCGTATAAAACTTTCGAGTGAACTTTTACCTATTTCCGCCAACCATCATAACTTCATTTTGTTGCAGCTGTTGCTGTTGCTGCATTATTCTTTGCTGATCACCCGGCGAATTATATTGCGTTTGCGGCAGCTGCTGATTAATAAAATTTTGATTTTGAGTCAAATAATTGGTGCCTCCGGCGCTCATCATCATTTGATTGGCGGCCACCGATTGTCCGCCTATTTGTTGCCCCACGTAAGCGGGCGAAGCGCGATTCGAAACGCTGGGCGCCATTTGCATCGGTGTCGGCGCCATGCGTTGACTGGGAGTATTTACACCGTAAGAAGCGTTGCTCGTGTATGCTTAAAAAACAAAAATCATGACACCAATATTAATACTGACTGAACGAAAAATACGAAAAAAACTGTTTCGACGGAAGTTAAATACAACAGCAGAACGGCTTATTGTATTTATTTTTTGAAATCTTTTCTCTACTCCAAGTCCGACACTCGAGCAAACTCAAACCAAGTCTTTCAAGAGATTCCGCAGAGGAATTCAACGGAGCCGAACATCGAGATAAAAATGTTGTCAGTATTTAAGATCTGCGATCCCAAAGGTTTGTTTACTTTAATTTCGAATGATTTGACAAGCTTCAAAGGTAGCGATTTTGAAATATGACGTTTGATAAATTGAATTTACGCCGGATCACTAAGACCGCATAACTTCGTCGATAATATTAAAACTTTCCACGGTAGTATCCAGGCATAAGTAGCAAATCATTCTACAGTATCTAATTACCCTTCACATTTAATCAACCCGTAATATTCAGTTCGATGGAATAGATGCAAAAATCATAAGAGACAGTACTAAACGAAGGAGGAATGTGTTTTGAAAGACATTCCAAAATAGCCGTGCTCGAATACAATTGACGGCCTAAATAATGTAGCACTAGTCATTCCTACCGCAACGCTATATTCATAAGTGTAATTGAGTGGACCTCACGACTCGGTCGAACATGTATACAAATGTCGAGACATCTTTCCAAAGCCCCTGAACTTGAAAAATTTGGCAAAATTATCCTTTTCGGCTTTCTAAGCAGAAATTTTCTGTTTTTAAGACTTTTTAAGGTCATTTTTGAGCCTCCAGGATTTGGGTATCCAGAAGGCGGGTAGTACCCCACACCAGGCGTTTTGAGTTTGAATGCCCGCAACCGACCTGAGGTCTTATGCTCTTATGGGTATGTCTATAATAGAAATGGATTTGCATGAACCTGGCCAGGCCCGGTAATAAGTACCTATTTATTTTACCATCGACATTAAAACCTGTAAGCTGATAGAGCCAAATATGTCTCTGTAATATTTTCTGGCAATTTATGCGGTTATAATATTTATTTGCAGTTTTTAACCAAAGCAAGATTTTTCTTTTAACATAACAGAATAAATTTAAAACATTAGTTGAAGATTTAGATCGCACTTATCTGAATGATTAGAAGTTTTTCCGGTAAGATATAGGCCGAGTTACCATCGTTTACGACTTTGATAAAAAATCCATAGTGAAAAATCATCAATTTAAAGAGTCGTTTGCTTCGTATCATGCTACACCAATACTAACAGATCGCCTTAGCTAAATGTACCTGTTGTTGGTTGCCGCATCAAATCTGGATGTTCCATAGTCCCAGGCGTGTGTCTATGCATTTGAGCTCTCGTGGGATCCATCAAAGCGACGTTGTTCTCGTTGATTAGTTTTTGCCGTTGCTGCTAAAACCAAAAAAACGTGAAAAACGATAGGGACCAAATTTTGACAATTTCACTTCAAGTTGCGCCTGCAATTGTTGTTGAACGTTATTATCTGATAATTGTTGTTGATTTTCATTTTGATACATTTTCTGTTGTTCCATTTGCTGCTGTAAAAAGGCTTGCTGTCGGTTGAGCTGTTGTTGTTGTTGTTGCGGTGTCGGTTGCGTCTGACCACTTTGCGGCATCTGGGACATCATATTGTAGCCGATCATATCCGGATTCATTCCAGAATTTACTATACCACCACTACCGCCGGATGGCATCACGCCGCTTTGATTGCGGCCTCGCAACCTAGCTGAGATTGCACCCCGTGCTGAAATAAAGGTATGATAAGTTAAACGAAAAGAACAATAGAGATAAGAAAAATGTTATTAGTCGAAAGAACGAAACAGAGGCATGAAAAAAGAAGTATTGCTTGAAAATACGATAAACGATCGTCTAATCATGTATTCATTTTAAAGATTACTTCTCATAAATTAAAAAAAAATTACTATTTCAAGCTTTGGTAAGTTACTGCCCAGATTACCAAAAAAGAGAACATTTTGAAATTGCAAATAAAAGCTCTACGCTATAAGAATTCATCAATCGATGCAGACATTTTTCAACTGGCTATATCAATGTTTCAAACAATATGGAGAAAGATATGTACGAAAATTGAAAATTTTGAGAGCAACCGTTATTTGCCTTTCATCGATGAATAAAAACAAGATTGAAAAACTAATTTCAGTTAATCGGAAAGATTCGTGTACTAAGATGCGTTTTTAAAATAATCAAAATCTACTGCGCATTCGACCTGTAAGTAACGACTCAAGAGGTTACTGTGAAATGATGACGACTTCTTGCTGAATCATCAACCCTAGCAGCTACCGTGGCTATCATATGAGAAAGTCAGGAATATGTATGTGAAAACATTTGTGATGAATTGTTCGAAATACATTCAAAAAATCAGAATATAAACCAGAAACTGACAGATTAGAAATGAAGAACTGAACGGAAAAAAAATCAAATTGAGAGAACGAAAAACAAAAACTGAATAGATCAAGGAGCTGTCAAGGACATTAGCAATACAATGTGAAGTTACGAAAGAAGAAGTTAAAAAAATACATTCATGAAATAGCTATACTTGTAGACTGATGTGGTCTATTTCCTTGCTGATATTGCGTCATAGGAACTTGCGTCGGACCACCAGCCCCTTGCATCATCGAGCCGCCGCCGACTGTTGACCATCCACTACCAACAATCGACGTTCCAGTTTGATACTGAGACGCGGCATTGTACTGCATGGCTCCAGTCGAGCCCTGCTGCTGCGCTAGCATGTGCTGTTGCGGCGGTGGTTGCTGCTGCTGATTATACATTTGCATGGGCATCATAGGAGCTGCGGACATATTCTGTTGACCTATACTAGAGCCGGGCATGTTCATCGGCTGACGAATATTCATATTCGGCTGAAAAGTATTTTCAATATACAACGTGATACGTCGAAACAACGAAGACAAAATACAGAGATTGGTCTACCCAGAACCACAAAAAAAGTAGTTGGGGTAGGGATTTTCCGGCATATGCTTATGAGTGTATATGAAGCAATATTGCTTCACTTCTCATTTCTTCATATCATGCTTCATTTCAGCATTTGTCAATTATTTCTCAAACGTCTCAGTATGAAATTTCTGTTTATACGTTTGAGATGAACTGATTTTAATTTTAGAATGAGGTCACGTCACTTGACGAAAATTTGTATTCTCATTTCTCATTTGAATACAATCGTGTTTTCAGTCCCTTAAATTCAACTCAAGAACTGTAAATCCGAAAACATTGCCCAAAGAATTGTCTATTTCGTCAAAGTAGCAGCTAGGTAATATTCTAGGAGTCTACATGATGCGATTTTCTTATACCAGCTCAGAAATGTATACGTATGGGTGTATGGTGAAACCTAGCTTGTGCTCTAGTAGCATATACCTAAAAGTACTGTCTTTTAAGATCGGGTCAGAACCACTCGACACGGTAGTAAAAATTTTTGTTGATAAGAAACTTGAACCCTGTTGTCATTGTTTTTTAGCTAATGAGGCTTCCCGTTTTACAGTAAAAAGAAATTTACTGTTAGATCTTCTGAAACAATAGATTAGTCTCACAAATGATAGTTCCGGAAAAATACGACCTGAGAGGATAGAAGAACTGATAAATTTTGATTAATAATATTTTGTTTTAAACATACATGCAACGGAGCCCCGACGTTTGGGGGGGGGGAGTCTGGCGACCCCTTTTGGGCCAGTGGTCATCGACTCCCGAAAATTTTCTCCAAAAAATAATTTTTGCCTTAAAAAACCGTAAAAAATAGCGTCAAGCGCCGAGAAAGTTGACGTTTAAATGTGGACATTTAGACAGCCAGAAAAAAATCTTTCATGAATACAGACTTTAGCCCGATCTATTGACTTCAAACTTGAGCCTCCTTTAAGAATATGGCCCCTGAAAATACGGGGCAAATTGAAAATTTTGATGTGCATCAGTTGCAACCGCATGCTTCCCAAATTTTTAGAAAAGAAATTTATCATCTTTACGATACAAGCGTGATCCAATTGATAAAAAATTAAATGAGCTAATAATTTGTAAATGCATGCTGTATATTTTTCCGTAATGAAATCCTGCCTACGTTATTCAATGCAAAAAGTAAATGTAACGTGTGACTTATATATCCCAGCAGAAAGTAGCAGATGTGCACTAGTTAGCGGACCTGACTAAGGTAGCAGATGTGCATTAGGTAGTGGTTGTACACTAGGTAGCGGATCTGGCATCGACCCGGGCGTTTCTATGGCACTTCCCCAATTACACGCATGGTTTTATATGCAATTCTGATATCTGACCCCGATCAGGACAGGCATTAACCTAATACCGATTCCGAAAAAAACTGATACCGGCCGAACCCTATATGCTAACTATGTAGAATAAACCATTCAACCAGAAAACCAATGTATAAAAACATCAATTGGACTAAAGATCCACTGAGGGCCAAAGATCAATAAAGCGATGAAAAAGTCAACCAAGCAAAAACAGGGGAAAATTAAAAATCCTAGTTTTCCTATTCCGGCCAGTGAAAAATACATTTTGTCTGCCAACCAAATGAGTAACCAAAACATGCAGTTTTTGAAAAGTCAAAGTGCAAAATAATGATCAGAAAAAAAATCAAAAAAAAAAAAAAATCTTGCGGATCAGAAACAGATAAATTGGAAAAAAATTGAAATGTTCAATAGAATACTCGTTGTTGTCGATTATCTTCTTACGTTAAAATGCGGCGTGGTGTTCGTCGCCGAACTACTATTGCCGCGGCTTTGTTTCCTACTACCTCTGTTCGATCCGGCGCCTTTCTTACCGCCGCCCCGCATAGATTTGGTGCGCGGCGACAAAGTGCCGCTTTGATCTATTAGAACGCTGGCCGGATTGCCGTAATCAAGGCCACCGCCGCCCATCGACGGCGGGCATCGGCCAGCGGGTGCTAACATAGAGGACATGCCGGCGGCCTGATGGGCGTGGTGCTGCTGCTGCGGCGGCCCGCCGACGCCAGCTGGATTCATGTGCGCCACGTGATGAACGGGCATGTGGCCGTGAACAGGATGATGGTGACCTGAAACGGGGCCTACAGGTGAATAATGGAATACAAAAGTTCATAAAATCAGTAAGATATCTGCTTAATTTGGTGTACTGGTTAATCGGCAGTTCTTGCTGGCTAAAGAATCAATTTTTTGGTGGTTCGTTTGGTTTTTTAGTTTCGTTTACCTGTTTTCAATTTTGAATTCAAAGCAAAAAAAAGTATAAGATCGCCTTAGAAAAGGCCCGCTTAATTAAAAGTTTTCTGTTAAATCAATAAAGTTACCTAGTAAGGAAATTCTAAAATGGAATGCGTCGCAGATAAATCAGATAGTTTTTATATATTGTATAAATTAGACAATTCAACATTTAATATGTATCACATGAAACTCAGCACAAGAGACAACAGTGGATAGGCTATTTGAAGAAAACTAGAACATTTGAGTCTGTTCTCATGTATATCGTTCGCTTTGAAATATTTTCAATCTAAAAATCCCAAAATAAGACATTTTTATTAGAAAAAGATCAAAATTCTGAAAGATAATGACTGATTACGAAACACATTTTTCAAGAAATCTCAAATATTTGAGTTGTATTCTTCCTCAAACACAACTTTCTCAAAAATACCTGCAGTCATTTGCCTTCTTTGATTTTGTGCCTGATCTACGAAACACGCGGGAGCGAAACCGCTCCGCATTTGTTGAATTTTACACGGATCGTATTGAACATTCAATGGTTGCAGGAAATAATCGTCGTTTTGACCACAATTGCCGCCCGGCATCGCCGGTCGTTTGAAATAATGGTAATGTTCGTGTTGGACTAATTTGTTTACTTGTCCGACCGCCGTTTCTGGCTGTAGATCGACGCGTGTCGCTTGGAACAGCGACCATTTGGATGTTGCGCTGTCGCTGCGGTATCCTTCGATCAAGTCCCAAGGTGAAATACGTTCTTTGCCCGTGGCTTGGAGACCCTTCAATGGAGGAAAATCGTCTCAGTAGTTCAAAGATTAGAAAACGAGATAAATTAACAATGGGACCTTTGAAAAGCAGTTTGACAAAAATGGCAGAAACTAATCGTTGCTAATAAACGTTAGCAATCAGTCACGTCGCGAATCGCTTTGATCAAAAGTTCAAATATCTAAAGCACTTTAAGCATAGAAATTTGTTCAATTAGTGAATTCTGTTAGATTTCGAATCTTATCTATAATCAATATGAAAAAGAGTACTGCGCGCTTCAATAACACCAATTCGTGATGATCGTTATACTTTTCTCGAGCACTTCATATGGTTTATAAGAATAAACTCCATTATAAAATGAAACATGATTTTTTTCAGCAGGGCATTGTCTTAAATGACAGAGGTCAGATAAATCAGTCATTTGATGCTTTTTAGCTGTAAACGATCACCCGTACAAAATATTTTATATTGAATTCAAATAAGCATTACTATTAACGTAAAATTTCATAGGTCTGATAAATGAAGACTTCTAGATCAAGAGTGCGGGTCTGATCTGTAGTTTGTTGCTTGATTTCAATAATTGTTACAGATTATATCATAAATTTCATATGGGAGATAGAGGTCAATAGAATTAAATTCGCACTGAGCAGTTCTCAAGGATGGAAATGCAATCCTGAACTAAGTGTTATATCATCCAATGCGTTTTGAAAGGTGCGGCGGCTAAATGCACAGTCTGTTTATCTTAAACTGCTTGTAAATAATAACAGTGGAAAGCAAGTACTATTACATATTTTTCCAATTTTTCTGCTGGACAATGTGACACATCTGACTGAAAATTTATGAGCATATTCAACTAACATGTAACAGTTTTTTACAAAAAAATTCTACCGCAGAAGCTTTGTGTAAGCAATTTCGACGAAGGTGCTAATTTTTGTCATTTTCGAATTTACAAGCATTTTATAAAAAACTGACAATAAATTGATTTCTATGATTTTTGGCAGATTAATAAAAAAGGCAATATATAGATTTTTTATTGCTGCTACACTGGACAATATCACATAAGCTGTTGATTTGGAATGAAGATGTCTATGCGAGCCTCTTTCATTAGGGGCTGATATGAGATTTAAACATAATTTTATGAAATTTCACTTCACACGTTTACGTGTTTCAACTCACTTTTCTACTCGTAGAATCGACCGTCATCGTCGACGGTGTAGGTGTACTAGTTTTACAACCTTTAATCGCTGATGAAGGCTGACTACCGTAAATTTCGCAGGCAATAACTTCGTGGAATTGTCGCGGAATCGGTAGCAATTGGTATACGGCTTTCAATGCGGGGATATATCGATCGCCTATTTCTTTCTGGAAGGAAAACGATGCCAAATAACAATTGAATATACGTAAAAGAGAAATGGGGTCGAATTACTTTTAGCTTTTTAGATATGTTATTGTAAGACTTTTTACCATCGTCGATTGTACGTTCGCCGCCACCGGGAGTCAAATCGGGTAAAAGACATGAATGTATGAGGATACATAACATGTCGCAGCACGTATTGAATAATTGCCTAAAAATTAAAAGCTTCGTTAGACAGACGTACTTTGTTTGAAATTTCGACAATTCGGTGAACTTTTTTTTCATATACGTAAAGCTAATTTTATCTATACATAGTATTTTGAATTATACAACTTTTACCTGATCGATAGTCATTTAAAAGTCGCCAAGTTCAAAACTGTTAGTTTTTATTCGATTCTGGACGTCTAAATTATTTTGGCAGGCAAAAACTGAAAATTGCACGTTACTTTGCGCGATCAAAAGCTACATTCGCTTTGACAGAGTGAGCTATATTATTGATTCATATCTTCCTATTTCCGGAAAGCTCTAGCTGAATAGCATTACCAACGTCTTACTGATTGCCTTCTGGCGTGATAACATTGTAAAGTATCAATTGAACTAATAATAATGCCCACGCTTCGATGGAGGAACTCTTGCAAACCGTATCAAACATCCCACCGACCTAAATAATTTCGCAATTATGGCTTTATAATTAAAGACATGCATGACACGATAGAAGCAACGTAGATGTAACAGCTCCCAAAATTTGGTGGGGGTACTTTGACTCATTGAATTTAAAGAAAATTGATGTTTTTATTTCGCAATAATGACATTTAACAAAATATTTCAATAACTTGATAAATAGCATATTTTTGAAAAAGCAAGCAAATTTATGATATTGAAGAAAACTTTTTTCTTTTTGAAAAAAGTAAGCAATATCAAAATTCGAATAGGGGTCTCGAAATGTGGGAAGTGTTGCCAAATGCGGCTATTTCCCGCCATTTTCGCAGTTTTCAGAGCCCTCTGGCGGTTTGACTATTTGGCGGTTTTTGCGGCTTTCAATTTTTGGTTACCGCATGAACGCAAGATCAGGGTTGGCGGCAGCGTTTTTTTGTGCACGTACATTTGTGCCAATTAGCACAGGAGGCCAAAAAAACTTGTGTCAATGGCACAAAAATTTTTTTTCTGCTAGAAACATACTGAAAACTGCGAAAAAGTTTTAGGCTAAAAGTTTGATGAGAAGTTAATGTTTAACGCATTAATTTTCTGTAAAAATCGTGCCCAACCTATTTTTCAGCTAACTATGTCAGTGAGATAAAAAAACTGTGCAAGAAAATAGTTCACGACGACTCAAAAAGAAATGGAATCCTGAGAGAATTTAAATAACTCTAGAATTGTTCAGGAAGTTCAAATTGATTCAATTTTCGACAACAACAATGTAGAGACTAGAGAAAATAAAGTCGAAAATTGTGTAAATCTTCGGTTGAAACATTGTACAATTACCAACGATGTCGATTTTTATATTTGAAACAATCAAATGCAAAAAAAGTAAGAATTTCAGTTTCAAATTCGAATCTGACAGGATTAACAGAGAATATTCAGACTTTCTTTTCATTCATCAGTCATTGACAGCCTATAAGGTTTGCTGCAACGATACTAATACACTGCTCGAAGAGAAATCGTTCGCGTTCGGGTCAAATATACGAATAGGAATTAGGAAATATTATATTCATTGACTCGGCGCAAAGCGCCGAAATTTATTTGCATTTTCAGTCCCTAAAATGTCTGTTTGAATAGCCAAAAATTTTTTTGTGCCAATCGGCACAAACGCTCAAAGTTTTTTGTGCCATTCCAATTTTTTTGTGCAAAAAGCCATGTTTTGGCACAAAAAAACACTGGTTGGCGGGCATTAAGTTTTTTGGTTGAAAAATTGGACATTTTTGGGTTTTTTAACTAAAAAATTCATTTTTTCCATTTTGTTCTCAAGAATACACGTTTCTTATTGATTTAACAATCAAATGGAGAGTTGAGCCAATTTTAGTAACTGCAATTCAGTCTTCTCTGACACTTTTTGTGCGGCGGTTTTTTTGGCGGTTTTCACATTTCTTGTTGCGGTTTTTTTCAGGTCATTTCGCGGTTTTTGACTAAAACCATCTGGCAACACTGAATGTTGGAGCAAGGTACAACTTGAGCGGGGAGGATCTCCACAGTCATAGCAGTTTTACATGTAATTTCCAAATCTAAGACCGGGTAATACCCCCCCATGGGGTGTTCTGGTGTCTGATATCATGTGGTGCTCGCCATTTTTGTAATGGTCGATTTCATTACCCGACAAACAAATGTGAACTACAGAGTAAATCTTGCATGAAAATAAGCGATGCAAGACGAGACGATCTCCACATACGTGGGGTGGGGGTCCCAAAATTTTGGGGGCCGAAAAGACCCTAAAAAAGTCGAAAAAATTGCGAAAATTGTTTTAAAAAAGTCACATTTTCCCCCAATTTTTCGAGTTTGAGGGGTTGGGTATGGGGTTGACCATGTTCACGAGAGTTCCGACATTTGAGTATATGGTTCGACCATGTTGGGAGGGCCCCCAACACCCACTAAATTACAGGTATGTGATTAATATGACTTCGGCGTCAGAACAAACGCTTCAACCTATTCTGCTACTTACTACTTTACTAGCAAACATCAGCGTGTTGGCTTGGAAGGAGGGGTTCAGACTTCATATAACAAGGGAGTAGGGATATCTCACTCCCTGGGATCCAGCTACTTCCTCCAAAACATGTTCACCAATCCCCTTCCCCTATGATTTACTGTGATGTTAACAATCACAAAAATGGTATTTTTTATCATCAATGTACAAAATTTTAATCGTAAGATTTTCTTCTCTTCATGGAATCGATTGCTTATACTAAGATTTTGGAGGCGCCACATGTCTTAAACCTGAAAGTGTTTGATTTCACATAAATATGTGTTTGACCCACCGAAATACTTTTCAATGCGAGCAGAAATTTTTTGTTTTGTTTCAAAACGCAGAAAATCTGGCACCAATCGATAAATCATATTGAGATACGTTCATGAACATAATTTAAATTAGTGCATCTACATTTTGGGGTTAGGGGTGTTTGAATTATGGTCGACCCCACCGATTTTCTTCGCTGCTGATGTATGATTATTGACTGATTGGGCACATGCAATTTTATCGTCTGATTTCGAGAGGAATCCATGCTAACTTCCCTGATGAACACAGTAGTTCTACGGATCTCCCTCCCACTAGTATATATATTTTCCAGAAACACCAATTTGAAAAGTTTCAGATGGCACCTTTGGAAGGCATCCAACTTTTCAACTAAAGTCTAATTAATTTCGATGACCAAAGCCTTCCATCTTCTCAAAAATTATGATACTAATTAAGATTGTTTGATTCAGCGTTGTCATATATTGCGTGAGAAGAGTTTCTGAAATCTTTCTGCACTCATTCTACCGAACAGCTATGATTATGTATGGCAATAAACCAGGCAAAGACTACATAAAAGCAAGCTGATTTGAATATTCACAGGCAGTTTGAAATGCATAAGAATTTCGCAGCTTTGTCACAGTTTCGCTTAACATTTCCGACAATACCGTAATTTGCGGTAAATTCTTCATGGAAATGTGAATGTTACAAGAGTAATTTACTAAAGATTTCAGCGCAAATCTCTTCAAAGCTAAAATGATAACTGAAAGAGAATCTGCAAAAGATAAGTTCAATTTTGGTGAAAGAAAAGAATTCAATTTTAATCGGAAATGAGCTGAAAAAGTTGGACATTGCGTGAAAGGGAGAAAAATTATCTGGAAGCGATGATCCGTTCAATCTAAGGGAAAACGACCATCGACTTAATAGGTATAACTTTATTTTTTACTGCATGATGGTTTCAGGTTAAGCTCTTACAATTCTGTTGAATACCCATTAAATTTATTAAAATTTACGTATTTCGGCAAAGTAATTGTTGGTTCGAAGTTAGCTTTCATTTTTGATCCAAATTTGTAATCCATAATGCATAATTTTTAAACGACGATGAAAACCTTAGGATCATAGCAAATAAGCCTGCCGAGAAGAACAAATCAACCTGCTGTGTCGCTTACACAACTTTGGACGCATGGATTAGCGCGACATGAAATTTTTCTCTCGACTCGAATTATAAAATTAATTAGATCAATTAAGTTGAATTTTAAACTCAGACTTACCAAGCTCAGTCGCAAACGCAAGCTGTCGAGCATTTCAATGTTGTCCTGCGAATTGCAACGCTGAAATCTATCATTTTTAGCCTGCACGCAATATTCTTGCAGTTGGCGCAATAGGGAGCCGAGTAAACCCTCCCGTTGATCTTCTTGACCTCGCAGGCACGTTAAAACCAATGACAAAAAGGGCTGCTGACCGAGCAGAAACGCTCTTGAAAAAAGATAAAAAATTAAACAAATTACAAGATATCAGCTAAAACTTCGACGACCCATGGGGCGGAAAAAAGTCCGGAAGTTTTCTTAAAGGCAGACATGTTTTGAGACTAATTATTTATAGTGCCGAAAAGTTCGGCAGCAAAATCAGGGACTTTAATTCAGGACGAAACTAGCATTTTCTATTTTATCGCTACCTAATTACTAGTGAATGATAATTAATATTACCCTGCGTTCATCGAAGCTCTATCTTTTTTGAAATGACCATTTTCCAAAACCATTGCAGCTGCTTTCAAAACTCGCCCTTGGACGGACGGCTGCAATTTTGACATCAATGGTGCAATTAACCAAGCGGAAGTTATGTCAGCTAACCTGCGAATGTTAGAAACATATAAACATGAATGAAAACTAGTGAATGGTAAAAACGAACTTTTGTCTTCGAATAAGAAAATTGGAAAATTTACATTATATGTATACACAAAAAAGATTACAATTTACACATATGAAACCATATTCAGATTTTACCAAGCATGCGATTGTTCAAGCTAAGAAGTTGAATACTTTTTTGACGCATAGGACAAGGAAAACATAGATGATATCAAATACAAGAGAACTTTCTAGTCAAAATTTTTTCATAAAACTATACTTTAACTGGTCTTCTTGTTGGTTTAATGCCTTCTTGTAAGAAGTCGAAGCGTTTAATGTGTCATCTGGCGAACAGAATACGTCGATGGCAGCCTTTGCAATCAATTCATCCAATTCCTGAAAATGATGGCGAAAATCTATTGAAGTTTGTATAGGTAATCAATTCATTCTCATGACTCACTACCAGATTCCTACAGCACAAAAATATTATTACGAGTATCAGCATAAACGGTCAATCTTCTGACATCTTTATGCATAATAAAAGCCTTACTTGTAAGCCTGCGGAAGACTCGGTTTGTTTAACCAGCAATTCAATGTCCAAAAATGAAGCATTGATATTCCAAATTGACAAATTTTGCAACACTTTATTTAAAATTTCTTTCTTTGTGACACATTTTTCCAAAGCGTCCATCAAATCATTCTCTGTATGCAAGCGACAAACTATACGCAACATCTTTTGAGCCTGAAGAATAATTGAGCGGTGAAAATTAAAAAATCAGGGATCTACAATTTTTAAACTATGTTATGCGCGGAAAAGAGGTGGGGCTTATACAGGACGTTCAAGAAAACAGCTCGCCCAAAAAACATCTAAAAGTGTCTCAGCCATTCGCGATAGACTGCTCATGCTTTGTTTATCAGATAGCTTATCCAAGTTAAAATTTCACATTTATTTATGGAATATGGCACGAGGCATACGCATTGATAGTAAATCACATCTTTGTTTTGTCAATGTTTGTTTTATTTCTTATGAATTGAGTAACCAGAAATCTTTGGCTACTGCAAAGTAAGCTAACTGTAAAAACGCTCCAACATTGAAAACTGAGCAGGCTAAGCAAAAGTTCCAATTTGAGCTACAACGGTTTATTTTGATAACCATAAAGAAAAGTCTGAAAACTGCAAAAGCAAATTTCCATTCCAAGTAAATTTTCAGTTTTTTAAAAATTAACATTAAGCATTCACAGATGTTGATCTAATTGAGTGTTATTCATTCAAAACTGTACTCTTCAGAGGCCACAAAAAGAACTGATTTTACATTAAGCTATGCCAACGCGCTCATTAATTCCGACGATGGTTGCTGAACTAACTTAAGGGGACGAATCGCAAAAGGCAGAGCAAAGCAGGGGCGGATTAGGAGTAAACGCAGGAGCAATGTTGGAGGATTTGCTCCACTTCTGCTCCCAGATTTTTTGCCTTTTTTGTTATATCTCACAGCGCTATGAAACAGGATAAATTTTTGGGAGAAATTTTTTGGTATCACAGCAAGTGGTGGGAATATAGTTTGGGGCATTCTCAGAGCAGAGTAGGAGTATAGTCGTAGAAAATGGTGCCAAAACTTACTTCTGGTTGAAGCAGAAGTGAATTTGTATCAAAAAAGGCAATGTACACAGAATTGGGAATTTTACTATACTCTTTAAAAAAATCTTGGCGGACGACCGTTTTCAGCGTGTACGAACAGTTTTTTGATGAAAAATGTCGATTTTTTAACAAAAAATGGTCAGAAATGTGAATTTTCTAGGCGCTTCGCGCCATGAATATTTTTTTGGTTTTTTTGGACAAAAATTATTATTTTTTGAACTATTTTTCGGACTTTTTTCGTGAAAAAATCGATTTTTTTTCCTTTGGAGACCTCTCCCCCCAAAATTTTGGGAATTACTGACCCCCCAGACCTCGGGGCTCCGTTACATGTATGCACTATCTAGTTCACTTAATACATAAGCACATAAGATCACACTCGCACAGTAGCTTGCTCTGCCCGTTTACTAAACTTTATGATTTTTTACGCGTATATACTATGGACCGAATGACAAAATGCGATAAAGTTATGTCAGAACTCAGGAATAAGCCTTATTTTTGAGATAGCAATCCCTAAGATGAACTTTATTCTCATGGCGTCAGCTATCTCTAAGGTTGAAGTGTCGAGCTGTTCTGTCAGGAATAAAACTTATCTATGTGTCAGAAAGCATAACTTATTCAGAAATAAAACTTATTAATGAGAAAAAGTTTCGTCATATTTTTCACTAAACGATTTTCTTCATGGATAGAGAAAAATCGGTGACTTTGTTTTGTTCCTATAGATACTAGTATACTTCATTTTACTTGAGAAAAAGCACTAATATAAGAACGTTGTTTTAACACTATTCCTGCACGATGATCCACATGAGCATTAGTGAGTGGGCTACAAGGTATTATGACATGCTGGAATCACAATTGCACCATTGGTGCAATTTAGCATTTAATAACTTTTCCACACTTACAAAATTATGACATGCTTTGCACTATATATTTGTGGAAAATTTGTTGGGAAGCTTTTCTGCTTTTCTCAATTTACGATGCAAAACATAGGTTATGTATCGCTCTATACCTACTATATTCTTTTCATTTTCAAATGAGCTTCGGAACACAAAATAATCCATAGAAGTCGGTGAGCAGACAATAAACCTGCCTCGTATGCAGAAATCACTTTTTCTCAATTTGTTGACCTAACTGATACAGTCAATTCCAGATTATTACTCCTAATTTTGTTATACCTTTGACTATTCCAGTATTTTATGCCAGAAATAACGGTATTGATCTATTTGTCATTCGGCCCTAATAATGCAGCGCACAAGGTAAGTGACAACTAAAAATTCTGTTTTCATTACCTGTGCTGGCGTCAACATTCGATTAAGGAATAGACCTTTATCGAGAAAATTGCACGGTTGAATTAATTTATTTTTCAGCCATTCTTGTTGACAAACCGAAAATAATAAATCCGAGACAAAAGCGCTAATGCTCTTCTTTTGCTTCATTCTGAATCCAAACAACTTTAATTTAATACTGGGTAGTTGAACAACGATGTATATCATTAGGCAGATGGCACGCGTTTAGCAGACGACCAATAGTTTTTAAAGACACTTGAAAATTGGTTAAACATATGCATACAAACATGATATCAAATTAATCTACTACAGTTGATCCTGTCATACTGTACCCTGAAAGCCCAAACACATCGTTAGTGATAACACAAAAATTGCACTGTGTACGAAATCTTGTAGGCTGGATGACTTGGTCATAAAACCAAACGGAAAAACATTTTCGAATCCGAAAATTATATTTCTACAGAAAGTTTTGCATAGGTTTCGATTTTAACAATGATGACAACAGAAAATAAAACTATACACTCAATTATGACAAACAAAAAGCCTTACCTGACTGAAACTTCAACATCGATTTCCAGCAACTTATGCAAATGGATATTCGACTCTTGTTCAAAATTTGGGAACAGATCGTCTGCCTTCTCACCTAAAAGTACGATACTCTAATTGTAACAATTTCGAGAAAGGAATAAAATGTCGAAGCTTTTAAGTTTTCTTAATAATTGGACAATTTTGTAATAGATATTTAAAATAAAATAACCACGAATGACTCGAAAACTGCAAGATGTGAACTCTCATGAAAACGGAAAAGGTTAGATGCAAATTAATGGTCAATGTTTGTCTATGTAAGAGACCAAAGGTAAGAATGTTCGAAATTAGTGGAACTAATTAGCTCACCAAAAACGAACAAAGTAATAAATAAAGTTAAAATCGTTGAAGCTTCTACTTGGCGCAAAGCGTTGCAGGTGAGATATCTTTCGCCCCTCCAACGACAAAATATAGTGTCGCTATTTTCACCGACATCAACTGAAACATTTGAAACTGCTGCTTAGTCATCTGTAGAACATGCCTAGGTTGAAGAAAGGAAACAATTCTTTGGTTAAGAAAGAAACATGAGCTGTGTTTATTAATTTCCCGCAAAAAAAGATGTGTGCTATGATTAAATAATATGAAGGACAAACTTGTTAATTCCGTCCGAAGAAATAGCACAGTGCACCAATAAAGGACAAGTCGGACAGCTGCCTCCACATCAGGCTCAAGTTTAACTGCAAAAAAAGTGAAAAAATAGTTCGAATATGCAACTTAACATACTGTAGATTACAAGTCGATGAAATATTGGTACCGGTAGGCGATTCCGGAACTATTCTCCGATATAGGGGCATCAAAACGTGCATGGCTACATGTATGGTGAACGTCTCCACTCGCAAACAATTTCTCGAAATGAGCGTGCTCACCAGTACGCCCAAAGGGAAATAGTTAGCATTTTCCGTAACCTGGTTTGAAAGAAGTAATAATTAAAGTTTACAAGAAGGGAGGAACACACATCAATATTGAAATCATCTAAATTCTGCAAATTTGACGGGCTTACTTTCCAAGAGAAAACTTGTACACAGGGATCAAAATCAGGAAGATTTTACACTTTAAGAGAGATATTCCCAGAGACTTACATCCATGTAATTAAGAAATTCTGGCGAACCGTACTCGAAAATTTTTGACCCTAGAATTTTATTAGCAGCCGTAATCGTTTTCAGTATGGACACCCAGTCTTCTATCAACATCGGGCATAATGAGGTCACATTGGCGCAAACCTTGCAAATTTCGAAAATTCTGAAAAGATGTGTCGTAGTGTGTCAGTTTGACCAAGAAAGTACAAAGAAAGTCGGAACTAATTTCCGTACTTATCGTTATTTCGATTATTTGTAATCAAAAGCTGGATCGCATTAGCAACGAATGAATATCGTAGCTCTGGTTTATCGGCTAGTATTTGGATCAATGTTTTCTCAATGTCTTTTCTATACAAACAAATTGAAATACATATTGAATAAAATTAATAGACATCATCATTCCCAAAACTGAAATATAGTTTGTAAGAATGTTCAGATATTGTCCAAGTATAAGCTTGACAGGGCCAATGAGAACGAGACAACTGACACAGTCAATTTTTGGCACGGGGAATTTTTATAGAAGCGATTCGAGAACGTTTCAAAAGAGAATATACATATATTTACTTGGCGTCATCTAAAAATTCAACGCCAAACTTTCTGTCCCAATCAAAGCGGCCTGTTGCAGGAGACGTTATTTCTGGACAATGAGCATTCTCGGCGCGACTTTTAAATGGAATGAAGACTTCGGCAAATTCGTTACGTATTTCGGCGCTGCAGCAATAAATGTCGTCCAAAAATGACCAAAGGTAGCGCTCGGAGGATGCACAAGAAGACGGAAAGTTCATTTTTTGAACGAAAGTGAACAATCTAGAAGAAATTCTATACAATCCGATATATAACGGAGCGTACGCAGATGTATGGGGTACCCAAAATCGAAACAGGACCCGAAATTACCCGACCATTATGTTGGACCCGGACTCGACATTCTTAAAATTTTGGACCCGGACCCGATATTTCCAAAATATGCTACCCGATACATCTATAATACTTTACTGAAAATTAATGCTTTCATCCTCTAAGAAATCCCAAAAATCATGAGTTCATTGGAAAAACATTAGATCATAGTCGATTTCACTAAGGCAATAAAATTAATGATTTTTCCACGTTTTCTAACAGGGTGAGCCAAAAAAAGGCGACCGGTACTGACTTTTATAACTTTCAAACGGGTGAGGCTTTTTTAATGCAGTTTCTTGTCGTCGATAGATAAAACATCTGGCATAGAAGCTGCAAAGTTTCAGCCATATTTCTCGAATATTGATCGACTAGAATCAAAAATACTAAACGTCGGTTTTTTTCCAAATAAATTTTGAAAAATTTTGAAAAATTGACAAAATCAACATGTTTTACAACAAAAAAATTAGAACAGATCTAAACATGAGAACCATATAACAGCTGGAAACTACAAGAAGAGCCGTTTTAGTGTGTCCTACTTTCCATTTCACCAATAATTTTAATCTTTTGTCGATTTGGTCGATGACAGAAGTGATTTTGTTTTGATTTTGCTTTTTTCCAATTTCAGAACAAAAGCTTTTGATTTTGGCGAAATTTTGCCTACTTTAAAACAAGAAGTTAATGACTTTAAATTAAACGTAACTTACAAATCTGGGTGATTTTTGAAGTATTGTTGTGTGTAAATAGCTTTACAAAACCTTTCTCATAATAGGACAACTTTTACCTTGATTTCACAATTTTTACTTTTTGAAAAATGATCACTTTTACTAAATTCCTGTTTGTACAGAACGCTCCAACAATTTCCAACGAGTATAAAAGTTCCAATCATGTCATAATTTTCTATATTTGGGAAAGTTATTCAATGCGAGATTGTACCAGTGATGGCCAGTGTTGCCAAAAGAGAGGAAAAACCCAAATTTTTTTTGGGGGGGGGTTTTGACAGGTTCGGTGGAGTTTTCGACTTTCTTTTGGAGGTGGGGGTTGATGTATTATATTGGCATAATTTTATACACAATAAAAACATTTTCATTTTAATGAATTTACATGGAGTTTTTCAAGAATTTGTGATTTTTTAGTTGAAATTAAGGGTTTTTGCAATTTTGTGTAAGAAAACCGTTGATATCATGATTGGTGGCATCACAATAAAAGAAAATATTATAAGGTTCATTCTGTTACAATTACAGATTTCTACTGACCACAATAGCTTCTATCTCGTTCATTAACGCAGTTAAAACCTAACATTTGAATAATTTCGATCCTTCTCAAGTAAGGAATCAAGTATGCTTTGTTAAGAAAAATTTTTGAACTAAAGAATCATTTTCATTTTTATGACGACTTTCTCTTCTCTCGTGCTCATTTTTCTTCATCATCTTCTCAATCATTGCTGGGAGGGTCAAATCTGCTGGGGGCCGGCAAGAATCTGCTGGGGGTCAAAATACTTTTTTCGGGGGGAGGCGGAAATTATTTTTTTTACAATTTCTTTACTTTTATTAAATTATTTGCGTCGACATACAACCGATTTTTTTCTTTTTAAAATTAAAAAAGATAATGGACAATCATTTTCTTCACTTTCCAAAAATTTTCCACATTTTTAAAAACGTCTATAATGTGGCTACGGATGCTTTTTTCTGCATTTTAGGAACATACTTGAACATTTAGATGTTTTCAGAGTCAGTAACCTGCAAAAATGAAGAAAATAGAGAAAATTCTAGTCGGTTTAGTCACATTGAGCTGATGAACGACACATTAATGTTCTACAATAGTTGAAAGCATATTAACGATATATTTCTCTTGAATACATCTGCTACTTAATTTTCTGTAATTATGATTAGAGATATCGCATTTTATCTATTTCTAATTTCAGCACAGAGCGCTGGAAAAATTTTCGGATTTTCACGTTTTAAAACGCTGCAAAATGGGTCTTCGCAACGTTGAAATATAAATTAAAATTATAGTAGATTGTAATTGGTTTCTTATCTCGGCGCAAACCGCCAGAAAAATTTTCGAATTTTTATATTCTAAAACGCTGGAAAATGAATCTTTGCCAGAAACATTACTGAATAGAAGCTCTAAATTAACAGTAAAATGATGTTTTCAACCTTTATCGTTTAAAAATACAAAAGTTTACGTTGAATTCCAAGCCCCGAGATAAAAGATTGAGAGAATTGATGAAAAATCTCAATTTTCGGCAAAATACTGACTCTTAACGAATAAAAAAGAGATGAGGTGAATTTAATCAATAGGAATTGTTGAAGGTTGGCCGTGCCTGATAGAAAATAATGACTATTAGACTCATGACTGACGCGAAGCGCTGGAAAAATGCTAGATTTTGACCTATTAAGGTTCACCAGAATGCATCTTCTCGTTTCTGAACTCCCAAAAAAATTACTTTTGGAACATGAGTTCGGGGAGCGGCTTCCCCCGCCAACCCTGCATCCGCCATTGAGTAACAGATTTATTCCTGACATAACTTATATCGCTACCTCCCATTCGAAATTAAATATGAGTCTACATTTCAATAATAATGCAGATTAGTTAGGTATTACATAGATAAACACTCTAACTTACAAATGCCAAATGTTCTTCAATTCGTCGATCGAACAAACCAAACGGGTCAAATATTTGCTCAAAAATCCTATACAACACAAAGTTAAACTCAAGACGTAATTGGACGAAGGTGACGCAGGAAAGTTTCTCGACAATACGAACGAATGATACAATTTTGGCAGTAACGTGAATATCTAAAAGTATAAGAAAAATGGTTCCATTTTTTGTTTCAATAGAGTGTACAAGGCAAATCAGTCCGAAGTTGCTGATTGCTTCGTAGCCACACATGGACAAAACATCAAAAATATAGTGAATTATTTTACAAAGAATAAGACTTCTTGCACTTAATTATGTTCCTGTTGGTTGGATTTCCTCAGTAAAAATATGTATCATTTTCCATTTCCCGAAAATCTAGACCTTGCGCCTGCCTATACCCTGCGAAATGATGTAGATGTCTAATTTTATCCGCAGCTCAACGAATAATACATATGGTGAACTAGCGGAAATTTTTCAACTTCATAAGAAATAACAGCTTGAAGTGAAAAAATTAATAGATAGCACAAAAAGTTTACCAAACTCAAACAGAAAAAATATGCTTCTACTGATGAGAACATTAATTGGATTATACGTAAGGACATATCGTCCTAGAATTCATAGAGATGTTCCCAGTTACGCGAATACGTGATTATTCAAAACAGAAACCGAGATTCTTTTGGGGGGGGGGGGGGATTTCGGTTTTCACTTCTGCTCTAGGTATTTCATATCGTGAAAATATTCCAGAAACTGCAATTTGCACGTGTCAGGTTGAAACCATCCATGTGATTGGGGAAGTGCCATAAGTAGCCCCCCCTCCCGGAAATGATCTGTCATATGGCGACACACCTCGAGATTTTCCAATCATATGGCTGAGATGGCCTACGCCATAGGAACCCCATACTTTTGGTCGGAAGAAAACTGAAAAATGTCAATTTTACGACAGAAAATGGTCATTTTTGAACAAAAAAGGGTCAAAAATGTCAATTTTATGTAGGCTTCGCGCCAAAATATATTTTTACGGGTTTTCAGACAAAAATTACGTTTTTTAAAACCAGTTTTTTTATTTTTTAAGCAAAAAAAATCAAAAATTTTTTTTCCAAATCTACAATGTTGGACAATCGATAACCCTCCGCTCACAAAAATTCGCTTGACCCCCTCCCGGAGTCCTCGGAGCATAGTTACATATGTGATTGAAATGTTTTTTTAACATTCTGAATAGCCTTTTTAAACACTTGATATTGAAAATTCCATTGATTTTTCTTCATAAACAATAGTTTTCAACTAGCAACTCATAAATATCATATTCGATATATTTGAACTAATGTTTCAACTTTCCAGCCTTATTTGATGTCCATATATACTAGAGTGCAAAAATTCTAGATATAGCCAATTTTAATTTTAGCATCAGATTGCTGATAGTTCAACATTCTGCATGCGAGGAATGCTTGAGTATACGTAAAATGTATCGGATAGCATATTTTTAAAATATTGGGCCCGGGTTTATGATGCTCGTCGGATATCCGGATATGAAAAAATATCCGGATCTACTTGAATCTTACTCTTTACATTTTCTGCTGCTTTTTACTTGGCTAAATATTGCACGTTAGCTGGTGAATGGTTGTTAGCATGTTAGTCAAGTGCTTTTTAGAGCTGTTGTGCCCAAAGCCGTGTTTATATTGACCACCTCTGCTAATTTCTTTAGTGAAATATTTGCATAGTGTCTTATTTCGTTGGTTGTCAGAATGGTAAAAAAACTTTCCTATAACAGCAGAGTGACTATGGCCCATTTAACATATAATGATAGATACTGCGAAAACCGAAAAAATAAGTATAATTTGATACCCAATTTTCACTTGGCGAAAAATTTTACACTATAGAAAAATGCTCAATTTTTAAATAAGAATGAGAGAGGTCAAAATCATTGAAAAGATCATGCTTATTCATTGTCGTTTTGTACAGAACTGATTTGATACCTAAGTTCTACTTGAGAAATTTTGACCACTCAACTATAGGTTATCAAATGAAATTTTTGGCTTTTGCTTGCTGCTCACAGGCGTAGTTTTTTCATTATTGAACTTACTTTCATGGGATTACTGCATCAATGATCTCAAAATAAATGGAGTATAGGAGTCGTCCTTCTCTAAAATTTATTTTTAAATTAAATTAAAGACTGTTATCTGTGAAAAAAGTAAATATTGCACATGAAACTCACTAATAGAAAGATTTGATGACGATAAAATGACGTAGAATTCATAGAATTCGTAATAGCTAAAAAATCAGGTGCCACCGGAACGTCCCCACTTTCATTGACAAACTTGCAATTTTTTTCTTTCGGTTTATCCTCTCCTGTGGATGACATTTTCTGCGTGTTTTTTGGGTTTTTTACTCTGATTTCTCTCATCTGACTGCAATAACAGTACTATCTGTTAGGCGAAATGAATTACTCAGAGAATTTGTACTAGTAAATTGCCTATCTTTGTTGACCCCGGAATTAATCCAATCGCACTCTAAAAACAGTCTGCTGTTTAGGTTATTAATGATCGTACTTGTACTGGAAAAAAGGATTTATTCATGCAAAAATTTTAACGACAACACGTCGCCAGCCCAACTTGAAGCTTATTACTTGACAAAGCAGAAACGAATTTGAGATTACGTGATTTTTCTAAAGGTATATTAATGTATGGAAAAACCTTCCTTCGAATGCTATCTTCCAGTCTACAATCTTTTAAGAATAAAATCACCAAATTCGACTTTTGTAACTTTCATGCGGGAGCGCATTCGTTTATTACATTTTGTAGCCTGCGTTTCCTAGACTACTCAAATTTGTCGTTACTGTAAATTTGCTCATCCTGAATTAACATTACGTTAAAACTTTTGTTTTACTTCTGTTTTTCAACCGTATCCAGCTTGTAATTTTTTTTTATTTTTACGCATTTTCTTGCTTTCGTTAGGTCTTAAAGTTTTCGTTATATATTTTGTGTTTCACCGTAATACTTTATTTTTATATTCTTTGTTTACTTATATTCTTGACTAGAAAAATCAATCAATCAAATCCATATTCTGTATACATGTTTGCTCAAAATCTTAGTCGAAAAATTAAAGAGTGTCTGTTGAAACATATGTTGGAAATGGTTTACAAATGGGTAACTGGGAATTGGCATTAAATACAGTCATGTAAATATACGTCACTTATTACCGCTTCAACGAATTCAATAAGCCCAGCTATATTTAACGAAACTTCGTACAAGCTAAGAAAATAATCGACGTTATCAATATTAGGTAAATAACTCGTTTGCAAACAAATAAACTCGCGCATTTGCTCTAGAAAACAGTCCGCTGACGCATCCATGACTAGTTGCTGATCGTAATTGACGAGACTTCTATAAGGACAATATGGTTTTAGAATTGTTAAAAAGCATTCAACATAAGACCAACCGTTTGATGAATATAAAACATTGATGTTAATTTTCTAATCAATATAATCATTAGACTGTGAAAAAAATATCAGAAACAAGAAGCAAACATTTTCCGAAAAAAAATCGTTTGGCACACTACGAAGATGCGCAACGGTCAAATGCTTGAATCATAATCAAATAAATTAAAATTTCAGAACCGGAACCGATATTTTTAATAAAAATGCCCGTTTTAATCGGTTCCATCATTTGTATACCAATAATTGGGGGGAGCTGGCGGGCGTGGGAACCCCAACTCGGTCGGACCTAATACCCAAATGTTCGGAACCTCCCTGACTCGAAAAATTTGAGCAAAAAATAGGATTTTGAAAAAAAATCGGAAATTTTCGATTTTTCCGGATCTCTGGCACTCTGAAAACAAACCAGAACCGATATTTAAAAAATGATGGAACTGTTGTACCTCTTCTACATATGCTGAAAATTTGATTTACAAAGAATTCTTTACCTGAATTTGCTCAGCAATATTTTCTGATTGTCCGAACAAATGCGGCGTTTTAATCTCAAAACACCAGTCGACAAACATTCGATACTGTTCTTTTTGTGCCATAATTTGTTTAGTTCTTTGATAAACTGAACATGACCAAGTTTGAATAAATTTTAAAGGTGGTAAAAAGAGAAGTTGCTGAAGTTATCGGTGTTATAAATCTTATTCATTTGATACGTATATGAAACATATTTCTTTGTACTCTCACTTTTTTCATCATTGATTTCTGTGAATCTCTTATACTTCCACATCCGAACAATAATGTTTGTCGTTGATTAGATTCGTGTTTGTAATCTTCGGTCTTAAGATACATATATGTGAAAAAATAAAAACATGGACGAACTATAGAAAAGTCATTATACTCGTACCTGCGGAAGAGCAAAGTTTAGAATGTAATAGAAATGATTCGAAAGATTAGGCGATGATTTTGATCGCCTATTGTTCGCAGAAACCGGATGAATGTTGGCACCAGAACTACCCGGAAGAAAGTGCGACTGCGATAACGCCGTTTGATGCCCCGATGAAATGGTAGGGGTGTGATCATTGTGCGAAAAAATTTGTGCTTTAGGCGAAGTTATGTAACTGCTTTCACTGGGTTCCTTTGTTCGGCCTAATCAAAAATGAGCTTTACATGCATGTGCATAGCGATTAGTGACTGAGTCGTTTTCGCTAATGTTGAATATTGCCCCAGTATATACTTGAAAATAAAAATCGAATGAGAGATTATTGAAACCAAAACAAAACTTACAATACAAGTCCGAACTGCTAGGGCGGTCAATAGTAGCTAATAACTTCTCCATATCAAGCTTTACCCCTTCCGAATCTTTGCTCTCGTTGAAATCAGCGGCCTTAAACAGATATTTGACAGAAATAAAACTCTCCTGACTTCCCCAAGTTACTTCAGGAGAAAATTTTAGATTTTTTTCAATATAAAGTTATAGAATAAGTGTGCAAGCCAATGCACGACACAAATAGTTTATTTCGAACTATTGCCTAGAGTGGCAATCACAGCGCTGATAACTTTTTAGCGTATCGAGTCCGTAATAATTCTTCTTGTGAAACGTCAAATTATTGCAGCCTTACCCTTCCCATTACAGACATCAAAGTTTATATTTGAGAGTAATGGCAACTGATTGTGCTATAATTCCTCTTTTCCAAATGAACCTCAGAAAGAAAGGAGGTGCTCATGCACAATAAATAAACTGCGTACGCGACTGCCTTTTTCTCAGATTGGCTGTGTAGCACGTCAAACTACAACTTTAAAAAAAGAGAATTTTGGGCTTTGTGATGCATGGTCATCCACTGCCCCATAAGCTTGGTCGCATTTTTGCATTACAAGGCTCATTTGAAAATGATGTAGGAAAATGAACCCTGAAAGACGTATTCCGATTTTCAAAATTAGATGCCTAGCACAGGCTATTCTGCAGAGTTAAAATTACAGTACAATTTTTTAATCCTTAGCTAAAAACTATGGTTCTTTGATACAAGATTAATAGAATTTTACAATTAATCTTTTTGATTCGAAAATGCTGACGTTGAAGATATTTTTCACTCAATCTGCATCTGTATGCTTAGAAGTTTACTGATTCTATATGCTTAGAATGACAGTCAAGGTAAGTATGATCTGTTTGACATTGAAAAATCAAAATTTAATTCATACTGCCATTGCCATCAAACTCGTTTACACAAAGCTTTTAAAGTAAGTTTTTGGTCAAAAATTGATGGATTAGTTAAGTGCGAAGAAAAATTTGCAGTCTGATGTACACGAGTCTCATTACCACTCGTGCTACAATTCGTTCATATTTTTTATCCAATTTTCTTGCCTAACTTTCCTTAAAAATTTCTAAATTTCAGCCATTCGCGCGACTCTGGTTTCTTTAGCACCGTGCAAAAAAACACTGATGTTCAGCAGAAAACTACAAGAATAACAGGCTATAGCAGCATACGTACACTTTGTGCATATTTTCTCAGACTGAATTGTTCCAAAATACGGCTAAATGTCTATGTATGTATATGATTGAAATAAGTCATGTCATGTCACAAGTGCAGGCTTTTTTAATGCACAGTAAAGTTTTTTGGCAGCGCAAAATTTTTTTTCAGCATCTTCTGTATAAAACATAAATTTTTGATCGATAAGTCGTCAAAGTTTTGGATTTTTCTATTCGGGGGATCGATAAAATGGGTTTTTTCCGTCTTTTTAGTGGGTCAAAATACCAAATTTTATGGCGCTTTAGGAGATCTTTTCCTGATCGTTTACTTTACGTTTACAAAAACATCAAACTAGAGAAGAATTCATTCTCCGCATAATGAAAAAGACCGAATAAACTACTGTAATCACTGTGATATTTTTAACCTATTTTTATTTGAGATCGAAGAAATCCGTTCTGGACAGAAATCTTTTAGCGATTTCTGCATGGTGCAGATAGGGGCGTGCAGAAAAACGCCTGTGCAAGGGATAGAAAATTCAGTTTTCATAATTCGGCACGGAGCGTCGAAATAGATTTTTCTGTTTTCTATGTGGCCGATTATACAATTTCAGAAAAATTATGCAATTTTTTTCAACTTCCTCTAAAATCCTGTGACTTTCCAGGTTTCCCAGGAAAAGAAAAAACCTCCGGACAATCCCAGGTTTCCAGGTTGTATATGAACCCTGTGAATTGTATAATTTGTGGTGATTGATTCATAACGTCTTTCTGGAAGCTTTGGGCGTTCAAAAATGTTGTTTCCAAGAGTCAGTAAACAAAATCTTACAAGAAAACTGCCTTCTGTAGAATATTTCACTTCTGCTTTGGTAACGCCGCTAGTCTGCAAGTTCGACATTTGTGGTGCCGACGACGCCATTGATTGTGATACACCACTCTGCCTTTGCTGTTCGAGACGTTGCATATAAATTTGATAAGAATGCGCAGGAATTTCACCTCGTGATATCAAACATTTTAGATAAGCATCGTGAGAGAATAAATCAGCCCTTATAAACTCGTTGAACAATAGAATTAAATTGGAAAATTCAACTCTAGGTCGATCATCTGCAACAGAACAGATTATCGTAGGAAAAAATCAAATATTCTTTCATCTGAAGATATCAAAAGTCACTAAAAGTACAGACATACATTCTTTAGCGTTGTAAACTATTAAGCGCAAAACTAAGCTATGTCTTAAAGCTCAATTTTGAATTTTGAAAAATATTTCTAATTCGTCGATAAAAACATCTTTGATGTCAATCCGCAGGAAAAGATATTTATACTTTGCAACTAAAACACGGAGTGAATCTAACCTTATTTACACAGATGCGCTTACTGATGGGTGGAGGTACTGCCTCAGTGTCCAAAAATTCGAATAAAACATTTTGAAACGGATAGGACGCGCTACGACCATTTTCCAAATTCTAAAACACCGGTTATTCGAAACAAAGAACAGTTATATACTAGTCGTAGAATATATAATGAACTTACTGATACACATTCGTTCTTTCGCTTTTCTAACAAACGAACGATAACAATGGCTCGATAGGAACCGGAGCGTTGAGCAGTAATAGCATAGTAACACATAAATTTTATGATTACGATCTCCATAGCCTACGAAAGTATAATAAAATCATTCGTACACGTTTAGAAAATTATATCTACGATTTCGCGCATTGATCATAATATGATTTACCTCGTCGAAATCTTTATCTTCCTGTGAAAAAATTCGAGAATACAACGTGTTAAGATTATTAGTTTCGTTCGAACGATCGTAACAGTATTTATCTAACGATTCCAAGATATTCAGAATATCTGATACAATCGCACCTAAGAGTAAAGATAAGTTAAACATGGACAGTGCAAGTCAGACCCTTTTTACTCAAGCCAGATAGCTCCCGATTATCAAATGACCAACGATTGTCAACGGCAAGGCTCCTTTGTCTAACTTCTTGCTCAAGATACTTCAATTGATCTCGAATCTACAGGAAAGTACTTCGACGTAAACAAACCTTTTACGAAACATTTTCACACCAACACAGCAAAAACTGTTTATAAGTTCAACCTTGTTTTGCGAAAAGTTTTTATCCTATAAATTAAAACTGACTAAAACTAAACTAAACTAAGACTAAACTAAAACTGAGTAGAAATCCCATCAACGGATAGAGTACCTTCGATAAATATTAATTACCGTATCAGTGGCTCCACCATCAGGCATTGGCAACTGCGATGGGAAGCATGGTAGTAGATCCAACGGTGACCCACTCAAGTAACTTCGAGAATCGATCCCGTTGGGATTCACTTTTAAGCCGTTCCAAATCTAAAAATATTAAAGTCGTAGGAAAAAGAGTCAAATTTTCTAAACAACTTTTAATTTACCAAAGAAATCGGACAATCTACTAATATAGATTGTATAATACCGCTCAAGCTTAGAACTATGCTTTTGTGGAACGAGCATTTCGTGAATTCGGCATACCACTGACCGCCAGCATTGCTGAAATAGATATTAAATATCTTTCATAACAGACACGCAACGACTCCAAAATTTGGGGGTAAAGTAAAATTCTTCAGATTGATGATAAAAAGGGTACTTTTGTCACAGCTTGCAGTGACATGCCAGCACACGTGTAATAGGGGGATGGTGGGGAACCACCTGTTGGGCACCCTGTTGATGGCAAATCGCATGGGGAAATCGCCATGCAAATCGAAGAAATGGACGACCAGCGGCGCAGACATTTGCATAGAAGTGGAGCGCCAAAGAAAGACCGAAAATGATAGTGAAAATCATTCTTCACTATAATGGTGTTTTTATAATATTCTTGTTATTTTGCTGGCGTCCATAAAAGTTTTCCCAGCACTTCGACTTTATTTTGCATATTACCAACTGTGGTTTATCCACATTCTTTTTAGTATTTCGTCGGAAATATTGTTCAATATATTCGTTTTTTATTTAGGTAATCTCGATCGACGAAGGCGGAGGGCCAAAGGCCCAGGCGCCAGCTTGCAGTCAGCAAGCCTTGGGAAACCCACTAAGGGTTATACTCAAGTAAGTTTATCCCTGAGGGGATTCCTTGTCTCATCTAGGAGACTGCGGAGCTCTCTGGTGAGGCCCCCCATCTAAGTTAAAGTAACTTTGTTGTTGTAGGTCTGGGGAACCGGACTGTTGCACTATCACCGAGGCTTAGCCAAGGAATTAGTTCTAACAGGTCAGTTCAGACCAGAAGCCTCAATCTTTTCTTACGCCTCTTAAGAAAAAACCTGCACAACACTCCAAGAAATGTTCGGTCTTCCGCCACCATCCTCCAAATAAGTGCTGGGCAACGACATCAAGTCTTGCTGGTTCAAAACTCCAAATTTTTGGTTGTTTGCCTGACTTCTGAATTTTGATTTCCTATTTTGAGCTCGAATTAGCGTTTTTTCTCTGACATTCTTTCTACATTTGTGGAAAGATCTCAAATAAATTTTCTACAAAACAAAAAATTTTTTGCATTGTGTGCGAAAAATTAAGCAACTATTTGCAAAATTTTGTACATTTTTAATTATTGCAGCCCTCCAAAACACATGAAGAACTAAACCATATTTTATAGAGACATCAATGAAAAAGATGATGAGAATAATAACGATGAATAAGTATAATGATGATGATGATCCTGAATAACCGTTAATTTGGGTAATAAATGTTGTGATAGATCTTAATTCTTTCTCTGATCCACAAATCTAAATTTTTAATTAAAAAGACTTCGTCGAGTCACAAAACTTTGTTCCACATTTTTGGAAAGACCCTAAATTTCTTTTCACATTCTGAAATTTTTTTCAAAAATAGAATCATTTGTGGAAAAAACAGTGGCTCGAAATAGATATGATTATTGCCTGGACTTTATCTCAAATGGTTGATTTGTAGCTGATTGTTTTGGTCTTCCGGCTGGTTGACCGCAATTAAAAACGATTGGTTGAAAACATCAGCACATCAGCACGTTGCCCAATAAGTTGAATATTAGAAATATCCAATATCCATACAAAGATTTCGAAAAATGTTACAAAAATTTCCAGCTCATGGGAGTCCATTACCCCTAAAAGAACCGATAGTTCTTCAAATACGTGTAACGGAGCTCTAAGGTTTAGGTGGGATCAAAAAATTTTCTTATGGCCGGGGGTCATCGATTGTCCAAAATTTTAATCGGCGGGTAATTGAAGGGAAAAATTTAGTTTTTTCTCGCCTAAAAAGTCCGAAAATGGTTCAAAGAATAGTAATTTTTGTCTAGATTTTGTCGTGAAGCGCCATAAAAATTGAACATTTCTATTGTTTCTTGTGAACAATGACCATTTTCTACAAAAAAATTGACATTTTTAAATTTTTCGACCAAAAGGATAGAGTTCCTGTGGCTATCCCATTTTAGCCATATGATTGACAAATCTTGGGAGGAAATATAGTCACTATATGGCCGACATTTACTGAGGGGTTTATGGTCCTTAGTTGAGAGTGGTCCCAGCAACCACCTCAACTACGAACACTACTACAAGTGAATGCGCCTATTCCCGTTGCTCAGTTGGCTCAGTTGGTTAGAGTGTGTGGACAGTAGCCGCAAGGTCCCAGGTTCAAGAACCGGACCAAGCCTAACCTTTACTGAAGCTGCGAGTAGTGGGAACAGGTTGCCTCAACACCTCCATCCAATAATATGTAAGCCCAACCAAACCTGGCTGGGGTAACATGTCCGCATTGTAGAATGGTGAGTAAAAACAGGATCCAATTAAATTTTTCAGCATGTCCTGACGCATGGAATAATAACGGAATAAAACAACTCCTTAATCTACCTTAACGGGGAAAACGCAGCAAAAATGTTCCTAACTGATTAAAGAATAGACCGTCTGGTACAACTCCAAAAAAAATCATGAATATCTCACGACCATGTATACACATAGACTAAACAAAAAATAGTACATACCCCATTGGACTCGCACGATGATCTGGCGATGATGAACCTGTATCCGCATAATATATAGATAATTTTTTGCAGCACAAGTACGACAATCTGCGAGACAGCAATTCAGACCGTAAAATACCATCCATATACTGGAAGAGTAGAGAAATTAGAAATAAGATATGAACAAATCTGACAATCTTTACCTGCATTACAACCGGCAAAATTAATTTCAATGAACCTTCATCCGGATTTTGGCACTTATCAGAAAATACGTCGAGTAGCCATTTAAGGAATTCTTGTTTTTCCAGAAGACCTTCCTATAAAAGCGCGGCTTCATAGATGATTATAGAAAATTCGATATTTCTAACGTGAGTACCTCGAACATGTATCTCGCCAATTTAACGCAATATTGCCATTGTTTTAAAGCTGCTGCAGCGTCGACTGTAATACCCGGTTGCGAAGATGACGTAGAAGAAAAATATTCGACCAACTTATTGAATAAAGGGCGGAGGAACGAAGTCAAACTAATAGTCCAATCTACATACGTTATATTTGTAACAAAGTGGAAAAAAGTTTAAATTTTGAATGCATCTCGCATTTTATTTATAGATTAACTAAATTCAGCAAGCAACAGAAGAAAGGTTACCAATACTTCGGCTAATTTTGAGAAAATTTCGAACTCAAAATGCACCAAAACCCGAAATTACATTCGTAGGAACGGGTTAGTGGTAAGTGTTAATATTTTCGACAAACGTCACCAGAATAGCATTTGCACAATATCTTACCTAAGCACGGATCAGTCATTTGCTTCCGTTTAATCTTTCCAGTTTCTTGTTGCTGCGCTAGATATGCGTTGGTCATTTTCACGAACCATACCGCTCTGCACATCGCCACGTTAAAATCGACCAAGATATTGAATATGTCTTCGCGTTTATTGAAGAAGGGAAACTGCAAAAAATAAAGAAGGGAAACTGCAAAAAATATAATTATGTCGTACAATTGAGTGTGTAATGTAATGCAGATGAAAATTGACTAACCTTTTTCGCAAGCAGGGTTAATGGCTTGTTTCCTGCCAATTCCTTAAACCAACCATCTGACATTTTAGGCCTAGCAGCACACTGCGAGGAAAAGAAACATTTCCGTCAGAGAATACTGAAAATCGAAAGCATTGACGTACATGCCAAAATGAATCTCTAGGGGCATTTTTCTTCTTTACTGCGTCATGTAATGTGTTGATTTCATCCTTTTTCGATAAAATAGCGTTATAGCTTTGAACGACCTGTTAATGAGAAAATGTCTAAACATTCTGACATGGTCTCTTTTATTCAATCAATGACTTTCGCAGTATAATCTTCCAACTTTTCTTCAAGTTTTGAGAACCGTCCAGAATCGTACTCGTTTGTAATCAAGGGTAGTTTGTAGCAATAACCTTGCCTGAGCTTGTCCGGCGTGAGATCATCCTGAAATTGAGATCGGTAATGTATGTATTCCGTTGAATGGTGCAGAGAGTAGAAATACCGCAGGAGAGTTTTGAAACTCGACTTAATTTCACAAACAATTTCAGCAT
The DNA here is from genome assembly GCA_963922205.1 of Romanomermis culicivorax. Classification (NCBI taxonomy): domain Eukaryota; kingdom Metazoa; phylum Nematoda; class Enoplea; order Mermithida; family Mermithidae; genus Romanomermis; species Romanomermis culicivorax. The sequence continues at coordinate 174,902 of CAWUHX010000347.1, forward strand.
GAAAAACGCTTTGAACTTGATCTGTGTCACCATCCAATAGCTCCGAAATTCTTCCTTAGCTTTTGGAGACAGCTATTATAGCATATAATCAAGCGACCTTTTTGAGGCGGAGGTTCATCATCATCATCATCATCATCATCATCATCATCATCATCCTCATCATCATCATCATCCCCCAAGGTTTTCCAATCCTATGGCTAGCCATATGGTAGTCATCGGAATCCCCATACTTTTTGGTCGGAAATATACTAAAAAATGTAAATTTTTTGATGAAAAATGTCAATTTCTTAACAAAAAAAAGGTCAAAAACGTCAATTTTCACGGCGCTTCGCGCCATTTTCTTTACATTTTTTAAAAGAAAAACACTATTTTTGGAACTGTTTTTGAACTCTTTTGGCAAAAAAATCGATTTTTTCCTTCATGCACCTTTTTTAAAATTTTGAAGAATCTGTGATCCTCGACCCCAAAAAAGTCGCATCTGACTGGTGCTGAACACGGAGCAAATTTTTTACCCGGGTACCCTGACCAGTCATTACCCGGGTATACCCGGGTAATTATATAAGGTATGAAAAGATAATGTAAATGAAGTATGTTATCGTAAAATATCAGTAGAACAGTATGAAAATGTAAATTATTAATCAGTATGTGTAAAATGCAAATTTTGTGGCACAAAAATTCATAATTGAATTAAAAACTATCACTTCTGAATTTTGAGACTACATGTCAAAATTTATACCGTTTTATGATGTCTAATTTCATTATTATGAAAATTTATCAATAATTGAAACGGGTACCCGAATTACCCGGGTACCCGATGTTCAGCACTACCTCTGACCCTCCTTGATCTCGGGACACGGTTACACCCATGTATGTTTTTCAACGCTGAGCATGGAATAAGGTAGTCTTGCACATTTTCATTATTTTCCTCCAAACTCATAAAAGGCGGTTTTCAAAATCTAAAACTGACGCAAATTGAATAAAATACAAGAAAATATGCTTTTAGTCGTATTCCCGATAAAATTTATGAATCCTTGAGTAAACAATAGAAAATTTTTCTGTGCAACCAAATTTTTTGGTACAGGTGCGCATGAAACCCTGTTACATAATTAAAATGGTCGTCAGCCATTTGGTTGCACTGAAGAACTTACCGGAAAAATTCGGTTGTACAGCCCGAAATTTGATTGCTTTGGCCAAAAAAACCAGAAAAGACTCAAAATTTTTTCCCTTCTTTCCGAATTTTCTTTTCTTTAAAAGCCCGATCTGGGAAAAAGTGTTTAGTTGCGAGCAAAAAAAAATAAGATTCTCGCGGGAAAATTCACAATGAAATAAAAACCAGGCACGTAGCCAAGAGGAGGGGTGGGGGATGCCCCCTCCCAGCGAAGTTTTGAATTTTTTAATACGGTGTATGTATTTAATGGTGAATTACAATGCTGGAAAGTTGAATGGTATAACATACCCAAGGCGCAACAATTAATTACAATAAATGTAACAGTAAAAGCAATAAATGCGACTAAATTAATACATAACTCTCAATATTCTTATGAATAATGCTGTTATTTTTGTGTTTTGCAATATTTTGCACATAGGTATTTTGTTTATCATATCTAACCAAGCCTGTAGCCAAGGATTTTTTTCGGGGGACACACATTTTTTTCACTCAGTTTACTGTAAATTGGCATTCGAATCTGTGTGTGTAGTAGTGCATTTTATAAAGCTCGTCGAAATACATTAAAATATGCGTTCAGAGTTTTTTAATCATAAATACCGGCTGAGACGTTGGCCCTGAAAATAGTGTGTCCTGGCAAGGGTTTATTTTTGCACAGGACAGGTTGCAATGTGCAACCTGGAAAAAAATTTTGGTTGCACAGATAGATTTTTGGTTGCTAGCTCTAAAATCAATAAATTAGCTTATGTTTATCGGAAAAAATATCAGATGCTTAGCTTTCTTGTATTTGATTCGATTCACGTCTGTTTTCAAGTATCAAAACCCAATTTTCTGAATTTTGATGAGAAAATGGAGAAGGTTGATTTGATATGAATTAACTTGTTCGGTGCGTAGTACCGGAAGATTTTTTTGAATTTGGATATTCTGAAAGGCTGGAAAATTAATTTTTTCACTTTATATTTCCTAGACAGAGGATTTAATTTTTCAGCAAAGTTCGATGAATTTTAAGTCGGGCAAACTACAATTTAAAAACTAGTAAAGCAACCAAGAATCTTAATTCTTCAATCACCAAGAATTTCGACTTGGAATAAAAATGTTTTAATCACACAAGTGTGAAAATTTTTGTGACGATCGCAAAAAAATTTTGGGAAAATAACCGAGAAAAATCTTTCTTTTCGTTAAATTCGCCAAGAACAACACAGAATCACATTTATCCATGATATGTTGATAATTAAAAGCTATAACTAGTAGCTAGAATGAGATTTTCTAACCGCGCACCACCGTTTTTTCCTCGAAGATTTTTTCCACATGAGAACCGGACCCAAAATTTTTTCCTCATTTTCTATATTTTTAAAAACGTATGTAACGTGGTAACGGATGCTTTTTTATGCATTTTAGGAGCATCCTCAAGCATTCCGGTGTATTTGGAGTCAGAAACCCGCAAAAATGAGGAAAAAGATTGAGAAAATTCTGGTTATGTTAGTTAAAATGAGCTGATGAAGAATATATTGTAATCTACAGGAGCAGGTAAAGCATTTTAACGATAGAGTTCTCATGGATTTATTGTCTATTAGCATTTTTGTGGTTCCGATTAGAATTATCTAATTTTATTTAGTTCTTGATCCGGCGCGGAGCGCCGAAAAAATTTCTGGATTTTCACCTTCTAAAACGATGGAAAATGAACGTTCACAATGCTGAGAAATAAATTAAAATCAAACTGATGAAGTGTAAGCTGTTCTTCATTCCGAAAAATTTTTGAGTTTTTATATTCTAAAAAGCTGAAAAAAAATCTCTCCAACAGATATTCGTGAACACAGGCTCCAAAATTACAAAGTAGAATGATATCTTCAATTTCCATCTTCAATAAACGCAAAAGTTCAGGTTGCAAACGTTCAAAAAATTCCAGGCATCGGGAGAAAAAGTGAGAAAATTGATGAAAAATCGCTTAATTTCGGCGAAATACTGACTGTTAACGATTAGAAAATGAAACCAGCTAACTTGATTGATAGAAACTGTTGAGCATTGATTAGTAAGTCAAAGTAGATATGCTAACGGCCGCGACTGATAGAAAATAGTTATCATTATACCCATGACCGGCGCCAAGCGCCGGAAAATTGAGATTTTGACCCATTTAAGTCCACCAAAACGCATATTTTCGGTTTTGAATTCCCCAAAATTTTTCCACAATGAGAACTATAGCCAAAATTTATTTCCTCATTTCGAAATTTTTTTCCTCAAAAGACCCCATTTGAGAAAAGAAAACGGTGCCGCGCACCACTGGAGAAAAATCATTAAATATCCGGCGCAAAGCGCCGGAAAATTTGCACTATTTCCCATTTTATAACGCAAGTTTAATTTGAGAATTGTGATGTATAAGTACTATGATATTGCTGAAAATTTTAAATGTAAAAAAATTTAAATACGAGCCTCGTGTTGCTGCTGTCTGCAAAAAAAACCCTGCTGTCCAGCGTTTTTTTTTTGTGCACGGACATTTGTGCCAATTGGCACAACAATCCAAAAAAAATTGTGTCAATGGCACAAAAAAATTTTTTTCACTAGAGGCATTACTGAAAACTGCGGAAAAGTTTTAGGCTAAAAGTTTGATAAAAAGTTAACGTTTAACGCAATAATTTTTTGTGAAAATCGTGCCCAAGCTATTTTTCAGCTAAACATGTCAGTGAGAAAAGAAAATACTGTGAAACAAAATAGTTCACGAAATCCCAAAAAGAAATGGAATGCTGAGACAATTTAAATAGCTCTAGAATTGTTCAAGAAGTTCAAATTGATTCAATTTTCGACTACGAACGAATATCTATTTTATGTATATTTAACAACCATGTAAAATATAGAGAAAATAAAGTCTAAAATAGTGTTAATTTTCGATCGAAACACTGTACCATTATCAACGATATCGATTTTTCTATTTGAATCAATCAAACACAAAAAGTAAGAATTTCAGTTTTAAATCCGAATCTGACTGAATGAAAACACGGAAATTCATAATTCGTCATACCGTTGCTACAGTAATAGTGAAATAAAAAATATTTCGGTTAATTACATATATCTCAGCAAAGAAACAACCAATTTCATTCAGCGTACGATAGTGAATCTTGCATAATTATCAATGGTCTTCAACAAAGCGTTGGGACATTTAGATATCACTCGCGTTTTTTCATTTCGGTATCATAGTTTACTGTAGCTAAAATTTCAAATACCGCTTTGATAGTTACGGAACTTATCAGAGCGGATTTTCTCATTTGGCGTAAATCAGGAGGTTACGTCTTACTGAACTCTATCACACGAAACATAGATTTTCTGATAGGAAAAAGAATGCTGATTCTGAATCTACTTTTGTTTTTTTACGATGTGTAGTATATTTAGAGCTATAGGTTCCAGTATACGAACTATTCAATGATCCCGTGAATCGACGTGAAGAGCGAATATTCAGAATTTTTTTCACTCATCAGTCTTGACCATACCTGTACTTGGGGGGGGTTAGGGGGGACCCCCCCCCCAACCCCTCCCCAAGTACAGGTATGGCACAGACGCTCAAAATTTTTTGTGCCATACCAAATTTTTTTGTGCCAAAAACCATGTTTTGGCACAAAAAAAACACTGCTGCTGTCGGGCTACTTTAATTTGATTTGATGTACTTACCTCAACTTGCCGAACGTCCTGCGGATAAAAATCAGGAGGTCCCAATCGAGGTCTTTTAAGTGGCCGTTTCTCAGGAAGAAACTGAACACAGGCCATTGAGAGTTCGTGTTCTCAACGACGTAATGAAAAAATTTAATTTTTGTTTCCACAATGAGGAAATTGATTGATCCTACTACAGTCTGAATGATGTCGTTGTTCGCTAACAAAATAAATGTTCAAACATGAGTAAATCAACAGCTCAATTCGAAAACAGCAGTAGTTCTTTCGTTTCCGTCGACCTTTATACATAAAATTCATGAACACGATGTTCGAAGGGTATCAACGTCCATGGCAACATGTAGTGTGGTTTAGAACAGATACGAGGTCTTGATATCGGTTTTCTGTGTATTGAATGACATCAGTTTATTGTCTTAAACTGACGCTACACGTACGATCAAGACCCGTACCTTTTGTCTTTTTTTCAAATGATTGTAACCGAAAAAAGATGGAATGAAGTATACATTGCTTGTTCAATTGCCGCGATTGCACACACTATACTGTATTGACGGGGGGGGGGGGAAACGCGACAATCGATGTTTGACGGAATTATTGAAGGCTATTTGTTAGGGAAAAAGTTATAAATGAGAAAAAAATCTTTGCACATGGTTCCCACTTGATGAAAAAAATTTGGGAATTAAGATCATTATAAAATTCGTATGCTTCGGAAAGTTGAAATCTCAAAATCCGGCGCACCGGCATACCCGTATCCACGTTTTTCAAAAAGGGGGGGGGGATTTTCCAAAATTGTTTAAGAATTCGCTGAATAAAAAGAAAATTATTTTTGCATTAAAGACGACTTATTTTCAGTTAGTTTATGTGTGCTTGGATTAGTGGCTAAATTCTTTGTATGACGTAAAGTACGTAAATATAATAATTTAATTTGAGAATTGTGATGTATAAGTACAATATTGCTGAAAATTTGATTCTAAAAAAATTTAGACCGCGCCGTCGCGATGGTCATTTGCTTTGCTTTTCTGCGCAGAGCGAATATTTTTTTAGCCGTGCAAAATTTTTTTGGACATTTCTCGCACCGGACGGAAATGGTTTTCAAAAGATAGTTATCGAGTTTAGTTAGGAGTTTAGTCACAGTTTACCGTCGCCGGTTAATCGATTCCTAACATAGAGTCAACAAAGATATTATCTCGGCACGAAATTCTGCATACGTACTTTCAGCATTTTCTCGTTACAAGCATAAGAACTTCCCTCATGTAAAACGTATAAAAAAAAGAATGGTCGTACATTTTTTAGAACTTTCTATCCGTGTTTATTGTCTTCGCTATTTTAACCGCAAACGTATGAAACATACAAATAAGTTGTAGCCAAATCATATCATAATCGATCACGCTGAACCGGAAAATTTTGGTTTCAGATTACATGAACCAATATCAAAATAGATACAACACGTGCTGATGAGAGGTCAGGAAAGGAACAAGGCTTAAGGCAAATGAAGATGGACATGAATCATTGTGCATTCTCTGTGTTTACAGTACAATTGTCCACATGAATTTCACATCTTGCGATGCTTTTCTTGCAATCCGTACACGTCAGTACCAAAAAATATTGGTGTTTTCAATGAGCTTAGATGGGGGAAATATTAACCCAAACTTGTCCATAAGATAACCAGGATCAGCTGAACAAGAAAACAGATAAAAACGATAAATTTGTCAAAATCTTATTTACATTTCGAATTAAATTGTTAGAGGTTGTGAAATCAGTAGTGCATCCTATTGATGACAGATTACTGATGAGTAAAATATTCAGTGGCGGATGTTCATTAAGATGATATGTTTTGATAGTTTGTATGCGCTTCTTCAGTAAAAAATAAAAAATAACCATAAACGTGCTTGAGAGAATTAAAGTTTTTCAGTAGACAAAGGTAGATGGACTGGTCATTCCTGAAAATGAAAAAAAAGAAAAAAATTGGAATAAAGCATAGGAATAAAATTTCAAGCAGTGAGAGTAGATCGGCTTTTCTGTGTTCTCCAACCTTTGCTCCGAAAGTGGATCATCTGAATCTGAAATTGACTGGTCATATATGTTTTTGTAGGATCATGCACGATAATCATTTTTCCACCGCCATTTTTCCGCAGTACTGTTGCTCCTAGTACAATTCAGTATAAAAAGCAGCTGAGTTATTCTTATAATAACTGTTTTGCCTCGCAGCATGGCCATCTATTGACATCGAAAGTCAATGAGTTTACTTCTGATCTTCCAAAAAGCTCCTCTTCGCATAACGTCAGATTTATCATGACGGAACTGATTGCCAACATGCCACGAAAATGGTTTTGGAATGCCTGTCAGCAATTCTGATAACCGAAAATGCTTGCTTTTTAATTTTTGCATAGCATGTTGTGCACATGGTTCCCCGAACATTTTTTTCGCTCCACTTGATAGTTTTCTGGCGCCTTGATCAAAAAAAGCCCAAGCAAGTTATACCAACATTAATAACTTTCTTAGCCATATTTTAAAGTATCGTGAAGTATTCAAATTAACAACAAATATGTAAAATAGAACGTTTTTGATAACTTGGGCATTTAATTCATTCAATTCATATTAAGCTTGTCCTAAATCAAAAAATTATGGCATCTCTGGTTTTCTTGAAAAATGGATCTCCTTTCAAAGGGTTTGCATAATTAACAAACTTTCCCTAACATCGGACGTAAGCAGTGATGTCCCCGAGGGGAGTGTTTTAGGCCCAACTCTTTTGCTCTTGTTTATAAATGACCTTCTAGATACACTAAAATCTGACCTTTACTTTTTTTTCAACACCTCCACACAGGGCGAAATTCTTGAAAATGGTCTTGATCAAATTTTCAATTGGTCCAAAACATAGCAGCTCGAAATCTCTACCGAAAAAAGCTCTATTCTTTATATGGGGCATTTCAATTCAAAGTTTGCCTACAATTTAGGATGGTCACTCATTCCTGGGGAAAATCCGTATGATAGACTTGGGCGTACTTATATCCCAAAACTCGGGTTTTAGAGATCTTAATTTCAATTACTTAGAAAGCTCACAGCTTAAGTTCCTTGATAATTAGAGCTTTCACATCTCATTTCTAACCTGGTACGTGCTTTTACAGTTTACATCAGACCTCTTTTGGAATACTGTTCATCCCTTTTGTATCCTTTGTATGCCTCGGACATAAATCTTCTTGAAAGGGTTCAGAGAAGGTTTATCAAAAGAATATGTGGTTTTGGGTCCATCCTTTCATATGAAGAGCGTTTGATGAAGCTACGTTTAGATAGCTTGGAAATATGTCGACTATGGCTTGCATTATGTATGATGTTTCAAATTATTAAGGGACAATCCTGTCTCCAAAAATTCGAGCCTACCCAACGTAAAAATGACCACAAACTCAAAACTGGTAAAGCAAAAACAAATATTAGGTTATGATTTATCCAATAGATACATTAATATCTGGAATCGACTCCAAAGGAAATTCTCAGTTCTTCCAATTTACACACATTCAAAATAAAAATTGCCAAAATTGATTTCTCAGATTATCTTGGGGGAGCGCATTAGCTTATTAGAAAAAATGTAACCTGTGTTTTTTTACTTGTCACTAAATTGTTTACTGTATTGCAGTACTCTTGTCCTTATATCACTGTTTTTTGTCTTCAAATTAGTCGTTCGAAACTTTACAAATTTATCTTTCATGTTTATTCATTTTTATATACTCATTCTCATTTAATTATGCTTTGTATTGTATACCTTGTATTGCATTCACTTTGACAGGTAATAAAATCTTTTCATTCATTCATTCATTTCATTCATTCATTCATTCATTCGTTCATTCGTTCATTCGTTCATTCGTTCATTCGTTCATTCGTTCATTCGTTCATTCGTTCATTCGTTCATTCGTTCATTCGTTCATTCGTTCATTCGTTCATTCGTTCATTCGTTCATTCGTTCATTCGTTCATTCGTTCATTCGTTCATTCGTTCATTCGTTCATTCGTTCATTCGTTCATTCGTTCATTCGTTCATTCGTTCATTCGTTCATTCGTTCATTCGTTCATTCGTTCATTCGTTCATTCGTTCATTCGTTCATTCGTTCATTCGTTCATTCGTTCATTCGTTCATTCGTTCATTCGTTCATTCGTTCATTCCTTCATTCATTCATTCATTCATTCATTCATTCATTCATTCATTCATTCATTCATTCATTCATTCATTCATTCATTCATTCATTCATTCATTCATTCATTCATTCATTCATTCATTCATTCATTCATTCATTCATTCATTCATTCATTCATTCATTCATTCATTCATTCATTCATTCATTCATTCATTCATTCATTCATTCATTCATTCATTCATTCATTCATTCATTTATTCATTCATTCATTCAAAAACTTGGATAACTTTTCCACCAGAATGCACTGCATGGCAAATTTGTATCTTTTTGTATCTTTTTATCTTTTTGTATCTTTTTGATTGTATCTTTTTGTATCTTTTTGATTGTCCTACAATCTTACAGAAGCCTTTTTTCAATTTGAACCTTATATGCACGGTGAAGTTGAGAATATGGTAAAAGTTTGATTGGTTTTCGCCGTGAATCACAATATTTGATTTTGACGAAGTTATCGGGTATTGAAACTATCCTATTTTATACGTGTACAAAATATAGCTTCTTCAATCGAATGATGTCTGCAACTCATGTACTGTATTCAGAAATTCCTATCCTAACTTTTTGGCAGTGTCTATTGACTCGATCCGGTCAATATTTTTTAGCTATTGACAGGATCCAAGCAGGAGAAGATGTAACGGGAATGTGATATTGACCGGACAGAAAATACAGTAAAACAATCAATCACATGATTTCAACATGCAAAACGTTGAAACCGGCTGATCACTTTCAGAAATATATACACTTAATTTTGACGAGCTCCCTACTGCATAGCACAATAAAAATTCAAACTTATAAAAAATGGTAGCCACTGTTTTCTGTCATTTTTTCCATATCCAACCTTGATTATGTGCTGAGACGAGGAAAAAATAGCAGTGTAAGAAGAAGACTTTCTTTAAGTCATTTTCCTCAATGTCAGCAAATTTTAGTTTATCAATGGCGAGCATCACACTCGACTTTACGCTGTCCCATTTGATTGTCGAGTTTTTAGTTCCAATAATTTTTTTGCCAATTTTTGTCATTACGAATTGATCACTCATGGACAAAATAACTGTAAAAAATGGTAGGTTATAGTCTGTTTCTCTTGTAAAACTGCTAGGTTATAGTCTGTATCTCTTGTAAACACCGATAGCAGAAATTAAGTTAGGTGTTATTTGATATTTTGTGATTTTATGCAGTAAAAATTACTCGTAAGCAATTTTTTATCATATTTTGATTTACAGAAATTTTATAAGAAAACTGAATAATAATTCTATTTTAATGATGCTAACAATTGAAAAATGGAAAGAAAGTACTGCCCAAAAGTCGTTTAGACAAAGCCTTTAATGAGATGTGTTACTCAAAAAATTTACTGAGGTCACAAATTTCTTGCCCTATGTGACATACAGTTTAGGAGAAAATTGTTAAATGGGAAATACTCCTTGCTTTCCAGTCCATTTCTATTATATACCAGCATTTCAACAAAAACAGACAATTAGTTTTTCTAAAATGGTTCTTGCAACAATGAAACCATACTACAGTTCAGATTATGCACAATGAGCTATTTACAATCACAGATCCAGCTGAAATATTGCCTGAAAACGAGACCAGGTGCTTGATGAAAGAATAAGAGAGAAGATAAGAGCATGAGAAAGGTTACATTTAAATGCATCAAAATCGCCAAAAAATTCAGTTTTTTTGCCTGATATAACTGTTGCTCGCAAATGCAGAATTTTTCATCGAAAGTCAATTTGCAAGTATAAAAATGTGATAGCAGACAATCGGACTACGATAAAGAATCGGAGATCTATTTGCTTGGATTCATGTCGCATTGCTATTGTTTCTGAAAAAAATAAATATACATCGAAACATAAATATTCAAAATGATATCATAGAGACTCATAGCAATTTCCATAGCATGACCCGATCCTCAAATGATAACACTTGTATAACTTTAGAGAGATAGGGTGAAATTAAGGGCGTTTGCTTTTTGTAGCAGTCAGGAATTTTGGACATTGCTAATTTAATACTGCACAAATAAAAAACAATATATTCAATGTGATTATATGGATTACAGAATTCAAAATCGAACAACAGTGTGAAATTATAACAACACTGTAGTGTACAGACAAAATCAGTTTTCAGTGTCAATAATTTGGAGTAACATATTAATATTCAACATACACTGTATAAAAAATTACGTGCAGGTTTTGAAAAATATCTATCCCAGTAAATTATAGTAATTGCTGCAGATGTTATTTAGTTACTAATATTGTCATAGTCACTAAAATGGTAAAAATAATGAGATTGAGACCATATTATTGGAGAAATGTTAATTTATATGTAAACTGAATTGAACTTCCTGGACAAATATATTTTTAAGGTTTCCAGAAAAAATCTGAAAATTCTTCAATATTGCAACAGTGAGCCAAACAGACGAATTTTCTAATCTGCAGTATGACAATTGAGGACATCATGAATCAACAACATGGTGCTTTGAGAGTCCAATGTTTCTGATGTCAGCCATGGAGAAAATCTAAAAATCCATCCAAACGTCACTTATTATGACTTGAAGTTATTCTAAAGAATACCTACCATTCATCTATGATGAAGAATAAGCGCTATGATGAGCAAAACATTAAATAACTTACTTCTAATTCCTAAAAAAAGACACAATCAATTTTTTTAGCAGGACCTCCATTAGCATTCATGCTAATGAAAAAATATTTCATTAGCACAGTTAACAGGGTTGACAAATGCTACTTTGTCTTACCTGTATTTGGGGGGCTTGGGGGGGAACCCGCCCCCAACTTGGCCAACCCTACACCCAACGCCCCCAAACGCGGAAAAATGAGGTAAAATTGGGAAAAAGTGCCTTTTTTAGCCTGTTTTGGGGAAATTTTCGACCCCCCTCCAACTGGTCGGGCCTCTGGTATGACTTTGTCGGTGTCAAATTAATGTGTGAGTTTGTCAATTGTTCTTATATCAGGCGCAAGTTTTTGTTATCTGAGCACCGAATTTCTTCAATCAACTTTACATTTGTCCCTCAGTGAGCGCTTTTTACAATAGAATATCTGCAATCCTTGCCTAACCGCCATTTGTGTGGATAGAATAGAACAATAAATCCGCCGAAATCTCATGATTATGCATAAAATCGGACGCTGTAGCTTTCAGTTTATTTTCAGCATTATTGAAGTGACTATTAAACCAGCGGTCACAACGCCCTGAAGTAGCTCTGAACCCTTGCCCTCTGGAACGACAATGAATTCCATTTTTGCACACAAGTAAGAGTCTAGAAAACAAAATTTTCTTTTCATCTGGTCGAAAACACTTACAAGAATCGATTGAAAAAGACTGGTATGTTTCCATCTCTAAACGTTGAACGGCAGACACAATGTCTTGAAAAGCAAATTCAAACCTTACAAGTTTTTAGATCTAGATAAGTCAATAGTGTAATCTTGCTGCTGCATTATTGGTATTGATAATTCAACATCAAAGATATGAACTCTTACTCAATTTGTGACCCACCAACTTTGATAAATGCAAGATTAAAAAAGTGAACACCAGCCACATGAAGCATATTAACGCCATAAAATGGATAGAACACACGAAAAACGTGTTTATGGATTTCATATCTACAGTAATTGAATATTGCCACATCAATTTACTAAAAACCATAGCATCTGATTCCGTTAGAACGATGACCATACGTGCACAGCATGGAAATTCTGTTGAGGGTCAGCCAGGACAGCGTGGGATAGAATTTTTTTCTTTTGATTACCAAAAGAAATGTTTTCTAACATCCAACCAGCAAATTCTAACGTCTATAATAGTCAAATATGTGAAACTATTTCCTTACTCTACTTCAGAGGTCCCCAGGGTCAAATTTTTCAGGTATGAGTAAAATTGAAAATTTTGGGGGTAATGTAGCGATGTAAATGTCCACTAAACACGTCATTTCGTCTCAAAATTAGGCAACTAGTGGTCAATTTTAAGGACTTTAAGTAGGAGTAATACCCCCTCATTCCCCTCCTCATGGGTAGTCTGCTCTGCTTTATTAAAGGGTTTAATATTACTTCTTCGCACACTGCTCCATAGGGAGGGGTATGAGAGGTTACCCCTACCTGAAGTCCTGAAAATTCATCAATGGGTGCCTAATTTTCGGAAAAATTGAGTGCTTAGTAGACATTTAGCAACACTACCCCTACAAATTTTTAGATTTACCACTACCTAAAAATCTGATCTTGAGACCTCTGCCTCTTTGGAATCATGTATGCTTTGTTCGGAAAAACCGTTAAAACACAGCATAATTCTCATTCATGACGTCAAAACGCACTTGTTGCCTCGGCGAAATAATTATTGACGTTTTACAAATCGAATAAGTTTTCATTTGGCCATGAAGTGAGTGTATATTTCTGGGTGTAATTGATAGGTTTTAACGTTCTTCCTAATAAAATCACGTGATCAATCATTCTACTGTATCCTCAGTCCGGTCAATATCGCGCATCCAATTAGCACATTGTTTTTTCCACATTTTGCATTATAATGTGGAAAAAAGTCTGGAATGTGGAAAAAATTTTTGAGGTCTTTCCACAAAGGTGAAAGAAAAATTTGGGGTTTTCATATTGAAAAGATGCATTTTGGTGCATTTTAGGAGGTACAAATCTCAAAATTTTCCGGCGCATAATTTGTTATCAAGCTCAGGTGCGGCAATTTAGCGTGTCCACCTTCACTTACCATTTAATCTTTAGTAGTTTTGTTCATCTTAAACGTATTATTACATGTTTCATTGGTTATATTAGGTATCTTTATTTATACATAGATCCGCATTTTTTCCTTCATAGATTTTCGACAAAGATCAACAACACGTCAAGTTTCTAAACTTTTTGGAGCGTTTGTTTCTTTCTTAACGTAAATTCAATTCAAAAGCTTCATGGAAGTATTTTTGGCAAATTTCTACGCTTCTGACTCATAGCTTTTCGGCCAAATTTATGAAAATTTATGAACAAATTAATGGTTTTAAAATTTTTCGAATGATGAATTTCTAAAAATTACGATTTATGAACACAAAATTTAAATCTAATTTTTGAGATAAATGTTTAGGATGATTATCATGACTTTTTAAAAAGCTCAAAAACACTTGAATACTTAAAGCGTTTATGAGCATTTTCAATTCAAGCGAAAAAACGAGGATTTCAAGACGATAACTTGTCAAACATTTTTTCACATGTGGAAGAAAAATCCCTTTCCACATTTGTGGAAAAAAGTTGGTGAAAAAAACAGTGTGTATCTTTGCTTGCTGGATCTTGAAATTCCCATAAAACCGCGAACATTTGGTTACTGTTTAGTGTTTTGCTCCTCATTCTCTGGGGAATCTATTTCTTATTCTTTTTTATGAGCTTTCATAGTCGCCGACAAATCGAGATTATAATCGAAACGCTTTTAGCCGCCAAATGCTCGTGGCGACTTGGACTAAATGTGAGAAAACTAGCTTTTTAATGTTTTTCTGATGAAATAAAGAGAATTTATCGATTTTAGAGTGAGTAACTATGAAAATTCATCTATGCAACCGAATTTTCTACCATTGCAACTTGGCCTGTGTTGTGCTAAAAGAACCTGCTTCGGCTAAATTTTATAAGTCGGTTCCCGGCCTTCAGCCTAATTATTGTATATGAGTTGTTGGTTAATTTTGAGGATGGATTCCTGTGACCAGTGAGTAGAGATTTATTTTTCCTTTAAAATTTCCCTTAGGCTTAGGCTTAGGGTACAGCGGCTGGTGGATCAGCTTCGATTCTTGAAGTAGGTTCTTGAAGTAGTTCGATTCTTGAAGCATTAGAGTTATATTTCGATTTATACAATTTAAATAAGTTGGACACGCGATAATTAAACGGATCAAGGTGAAAAATTTTAGTAACTGCAATGCTGTCTCTTCTGGCTCTGACATGACAACAGATTTGAAATGAAATTACACAACACAACAAACAAATCAAATGCTTCGTAATTTTTCAATTCAGGAAATTTTAGCGCTATTCGATTCGGTTCGTATGACTGTTCTGTTGAGTTATTCTAATCTAAGGCTAAAGATTCATATTCAATAAATTCAACTTATGTTTGAATTGTTTTTCGGCTCAAGTTTATTCACTTTGTTAGTTTACCTGAATATTAGACAGATTTTACTGCTCATGAGTCATGAGCACTCATGAGCAGTGTTAGTGAGCAATACACAACATTGCTTGTAACTGCTAAAGTTTTTGTTATTACAGTCATCAGCAGCTCGTGAGTTGACTTGAGCAGCCCGAAAATTTTGAACGAGACGACAGACTCTCTGGAGAGAGAGGCAGTTGGCAGCTTTTTCGGTCCGAAAAAATGGGTCCCGAAGTACATGCTGGTTGAACGGTCGTAAGCATTATGCATGTTGAAGAAACATCAAGCTCTTTTCAGCCTAAAAAGTCGTAATTTACAAACAACTCACTGAATATATGATCTCGGCAAGTGAAGATGAGGAAAAAAATATGTTTCGTTTAGGGTTGTCCCGGGGCAGACATTTTGGCCGGGGCCGGGGCAGACATATAACATATTAACATATACGTCACTAGTGGTACCATACTTCATGTATCACATCGAAAAATTTTCAAGGTGACTCTTTTTCTTTTTATTTCATGTCAGCTAATGATACTGCATTGATTGATAGGTTAGATAGGGTCTGATGCAAACAATAAACATGTTGAGAAAGATGCAGAAAATGTATCTTTCTCAACACGTTTAATACAAAAATTATGCATAGATTCCCCAAACAGATAAAATATCTGTCATTTTTCTGCTGTGATGATGTTTGAATCATATTTCAAATGTTCACAAAACAGTAAAATATTCAAACACTGCAAAAGGATCGAGAAAAATCTTGATTTTTTCAACCATGTGAAGAAAGAAAAAAAACCCTGACTGGAAGAGAGATACTTTTGAGAAATGCTCGAGAAGAAAGTTGGAGATATCACAAAATTGTGGTGAAAAATCAAAAATCACCATTTTCCCAAATAACAACTTTGTCAACATCCTCATTCTCTTTGTCACTTTTGCATAGTGAACGACTGTGGCTCGAATCCGAATTCGCTTCAGCTCTAACTTCTTGGACACTACTTAGGTAATTTAAAAACGTGTTTTGACATGTATGCTGAAGTTTAGGCAAATCAGTAATAATGAATAGCTAATATAATTGTACGTTTTCTGAAAAAATCAATTGAAGTTGAAGTGCAGTTCCGGATATAATGAAAACTTTTAAACTTTTATCCAAATAGAACATGAATTTAGTGATTCCTAAAAGTATTACTGTCAAACTAACTCCTGAATATTTACTTGTGACAGTCTAAACTTCAGTTTTATTATAAATCGAGCTTGTTTACTATCAAAAATACTAATTTTTTGTAGTCTTGCCCCGAACCAGGGCAACCCTAGCCCGGGGCCTGGGACAACCCCTGTTTCGTTACAAAATGTTGAAGGTCGGCCAAAAATCTGCTATGCAAAATTCGTTGACTGAAGGCAAAACGTGGCCTTGGTTCCAAAAAATTGCCTTGGGAGTACGTTTTTCAAGACTAATAATGACAAGCAGGCGAAATTTATTTTGTCATGTTATAATCAGGTGTTTTCCTTGGTGTTGTCCACTGCGTCATCAGAGCGTAAGTTTTCAACATTAAGCTTCGTTCACAACAAGTTGCATAATCGATTTTCATCTGCATTGTTCGAAAAACTAGTCTTCATAAAATTATATGCTAACAATTTTTTTGACGGTGCAGAGGTGAAGGATTTTATTTGTTACGATGAGTAATTTGTGTATTTTTGCTTTAAAATCAGGAAAAATGATCTGAAAATGTTTTGCTTCATGAAGAATGAAACTTTAGTGATGTTGGATTTGCTTTTCTTTTACTTGGTTCAGATCCACAATTGTGAAATTTGAAAAAACCCTGATAAAATCCAGAAAAACCCTAAAAAACCCAAGTTCGAAATTTTGAAAATGGGTTTTTTTCCCAACCCTGATCTCAATTCAGGGATAGGAAAAAACCATACATGTAATTGGGAGGGAAGTGATATGGGAACCCCCCTTCCCAGAAATCGTCGACCATATGGCTAGCCATTGGGCGACCGCGCCTCCAGGATTTTCCAATCCTATATGTAGCCCTAGGAACCCTCATACTTTTGGTCGGAAAAATGTCAATTTTTGAACAAAAAATGGTCAAAAACGTCAATTTTCTCGGCGCTTCGCGCCATAAATACATTTTTTATCATTTTTTAGACAGAAACTACTATTTTTTGAACTGTTTTTCAGACTTTTTCGTGAAAAAATCGATTTTTTTTCCTTCAGAGACCCGTCCCCCAAAACTTTGGAAATTACTGACCCCCGGCCCAAGAAAAGTGACCCAATTCCCCCCCCCCCACCTAGACCTCGGGGCTCCGTTACATGTATGGAAAAAACCCAATTTCAAAATTTCTAATTTTATTCTTCATTAAACAAAGCGTTTTCAGATCATTTTACCTGATTTTAAAAGCCAAATACAAAAACACTAAAAATGATCCATTGAGGAACAAACTATGTTAAATATTGGGCCTACTTTCTCCTCATGCGAGAGAAAGAAACTATTGCTTTTTAAGGCTTAGGCTCTTTCGCTAAACGGCTCAGGATACAAGAAGCTGAATTTAAATTTTTAAGCATGAATTTCCAATAAAAATCGAAGAAAAATGATTTAAAAACTAAAATTAGAATAAAGATAACCGAAGGGACACTATACGACCGACCAACGAAAGCTGTCGGCAGCAGCGTCGCGGCGTCTAGAAAATTATGTTTCATTCAATACTAATTTCACGTCGCTCGCGTTTGCCCTCTATAATGCTCCAAATTTTAAAATTCATTTAATAGATACTTACCTACATAATTTGACTTACTATTGACTCAAAACTTAAATCTGCAAAAAAATTCTTCAATTTTGGGTGAATAAATCTACTACTCAAAGGCCAAAGTCCGAACCCTGAAGTTTTTCATCGTTAATGGTTAATCTCATCTTTTCCGAAATAGCAAATGATTCAAGAAAAACGGGTAGGGTAGGTTATAACTATAATCAGCCCAAAAAACAATTCAAACATAAGTTAAATTATTGAATATGAATCTTTAGTTTTTAGATTAGAATAACTCAACTCAACAGAACAGTCATACGAACCGAATCGAATAGCGCTAAAAGTTTCCTGAATTGAAAATTTACGAAGCATTTGATTTGTTTGTTGTGTTGTGTAATTTCATTTCAAATCTGTTGTCATGTCAGCGTCAGAAGAGACTGCATTGCAGTTACTACAGTTGGCTCAACTCTCCATTTATTGTTAAATCAAGTAGGAATTTGTATTCTTGGGAACAAAATGGAAAAAATGAATTTTTTTCTTTAAAAAACCAGGAACCCTAAGATGTCCAATTTTCGCACCCAAAAAGCTAACGCCCGCCAACCCTGGATCTTATCAGGTGAAGAATTCCAAATATACATATCTCCCAAGCAAAAGTATGCTCTAAAGCATTAGAAGTAAACTTCGATTTGAACGATTTAAATGAGTTGGTTGGACATGCTGTAATCGCACGGACTCAATGCGAAGACTAAACTGGACGAATAACATCAAATTTGATGAAGTCAATATACCTCTAAATGCGAGGTCATCAATGTTAGATTTCTTGATGCGCTCCTTATAGCTTAAATCTTTGAAAAAGTAATCTCTGTTGACCTTTCTCTACCATTGTAAACAATGGAGATTGAAAACATCATTCTAGACTGTATATAAATTTAGAGCTTCTATTCAGCAGTTATTAATTTTTCAGCTTTTTAGAATAAAAAAAATCGGAAATTTTTTCGGCGCTCTACGCCGAAATATTTAAGGAACAAATAAGATTCGATGTCTCTAATCAGAATGATAGAAATTTTAATAGCAGATGAATTTGCGGTGGTAGCCACTAAACACGCCATGTCTCCCAAAATTAGGCACCCAGTGATTAATTTTCAGGACTTTAGATAGGGGTAATCACCTCCTCATGCTCCTCTCTATGGGACAGTCTGAAGTACACCATTCCAAACCATTTAATTAAACAGATCTCAGCACGAGATCTATCGATGTATACCCAATTTGTTGCGTTTGGAAGAAAATTTTTTGCTCGCCTCACTGTTTTTTTCTGCGCAGTGCAGACTTTTTAGGCTTCGTGCAGAATTTTTTGAGTCGTGTGTTTGATCGCATCGGATACAGAAAAGATGCATTTTGGTGCATTTTAGAAGGTCATAATCTCAAATTTTTCCAGCACTTCGCGCCGGTTATAACTTTAATAGGCATTATTATTTATTTCCTAGCTCAGGCGCGGCTTCAGGCATGTATACCTTCACTTATCATTTAATCTTCAATAGTTTTCATCATCTTAAACGTATTATCTCATGTTTTCATTGGTAATCTTCAATATTTTATCTTGATATCTGATTAAGATTCACATTTTTTCCTTGACACATTTTTTTGAGAAAGATCAATACGTCAAGTCTGTAAACTTTTTGAAACGATTATTCCTTTCTTAACGTAAAATCAATCGAAAAGCTTCATGAAGGTAGTTTTCGGAAATTTCTGCTCTTACTCATACCTTTTCGGCCAAGTTAATGAGAGTTTGCGAATAAATTACTGGTTTTAAAATTTTTCAAATATAAATTCTAGAAATTAAGACTTTTAAACACAAAACTTGAATCTAATTCTTGAAATGAATGTTTTTAAAATTGATTTTCTAGGGTCGCGGAATGCGAATACCCAAAAAATGCCGGAAACATCAATATCTTTTTTGGGTCATCATAGAGGACTTGACCGTCGATTTCTCATGTAATGCAAAGTCTTTATGCTCTTGGAAAGTTTGCTGGAAAGTTTGTTCCACAATGATTGTAGATTAAACATCGATCAAACTCAAAAATTTCAAATGTTTCCTCTATTTTAATGAATTAAAGGCTCTAAAAACAGCAAAAGGTTTGAAAAATTTCAAAAATACATATTTTTTTCAGCGAAGAGCATTTTTAAGCGAAAAACGACTTCGGGAAAATGGGGAAACCAACTTTGACCCCTTCCTCTATTTGGGGGAAAGGCCGTGGGAAAGAAAGAGGGGTAACAGGAGAAAACCGCAGTGCGAAACAGTTTTTTTTTGGTTTTTTCTCGACGGGCCATTTGGCTCCTAAGGTCAAAATTTTACCAGCCAAAAGGAATTTTAACAAGCCAAAACTAAAAACTTTGTAAATAAATGTGGCAGTATGAGAACAGTTTTTTTCAACAAATTTAGTCAAAAATACTCTTCAAAATCACAGTAGAAGCCCACATAACAGATCAATCATTTTGAATATATTCCCATTCCCATTCGCACACAGAATAATAAAGCTCACAAATTAGGTCATTCATTATTCAAATCAATCATCAGGGTTTTTTCGTACAAGCCAGGCTGATCTGTAACTTTGGTAAAAATTTGGTTGCACATATAAATTTTGAGTTGCTCAATCTAAAACTGATAAATTCGCCAATCGATCAGAAAATGATTAAAAGTTACATCCCTTGTATTTCATTCAGTTCAGGTCAGTTTCAGACTTTTAAAACTGAGTTTTCAGAGTTTTGGAGAAGGAAAATCAAAAGGCTGACTAGAGTAACTTGTTCGGAACTTTTGTGATTTCGAGGCTTCTAAAATATCGGAAAATTCATTTTTTCAGCACATTCTTCTGAATTTACTGATAATCGACCATGATCTTTTCACCATTGGGTTGGCAAAAGGGGTTAAACATTTTTGCTTCACTGGAGCCGGTACCAATCATGATTATTTATCAAAAAGTTTTCAAATGATTTGAAGTTTAAAAAAGCGCGATAGGTATTTTACTTCGACATGAACATTGATAATTGTTTCCGGCTCTCAGCACCAGAAGAAAATTTTAGATTTTGATATTCTATAGCATTGGAAAATGAATATTTTAAATATCTTTTCCCTGTATAAAGTGTGTCCAATTTTCAGTGAATTCAGTGTGTTTTCAGTCTGGCAAACAAAAGTGTAAAAATTAGACAAGCAACAAAGAATCTGGATGGCTTCTTCAGATAGCAAGAACTTCTGTCATTTTCCCATGGTGATGATCTTTCAATTATTTTTCAAATGCAAAAACTCATGTTCATGATAGCCGAAAATTCTAAAGTACTGCAAAACGATTTTGTAAAAACAATCTAGAAGACCTTGTTTTTTGTTAAAATAAAAAGCAATACAATGTCAAACATTCTCCCATAATATGCTGATTTTTAAAAGCTATAAGCATAAACTAGCCCGACATTTTTTAGCCGCACAACAAAATGATACCATGAATCATAAATGATTTGAAATCCGGCGCGAAGCGCCGGAAAATTTTTTAGTATTTTACAATTCAAAATGCATAAAATGCATCTTTGCACAGGAAAACCTAATCAAAAGGGTCATTAAGCTATAATTTTTACAAGCCAATTTGGCTTGTGCCGCTAAATTTTTAGGAGCCATGGCTCCTAATTGGCCTAAAAAACCCTGGTGCGAAACATTTTTTTTGACTGTTCTGCATTGAGCAGAAAGCTCGGTGCAGAAAAAACACTGGCTCGCCTTGAAAAAGTCACCGTTTCTGTGATATCAAACACCTGTCTGGATGAGATTGTCAAACACTTTCTGAATGACGTCAGAACCTCGTCAATCACCTATCACATTGATGTACACGCAAATTTTCATTTCACTATTCATCTTTTATGCCTCCCCAAATTGTTGAAAAAGTAACTATTTTTCTTGGTAGAATTCATTTGTAAAATATGTGTCGCTCGTGGGTTTACCAAGTCCCAGCCGTTTCGTATATTATTGATTGTCTGAAATAAGTAAAAAATAGTAAAAACTGATTTTACTCGATATATGCTTATATTATAGAAATTCCTTATTACTTTTATCGGGTTATCTATGTCGCTATCCGCTGCGATTTGGTCAATCAAAAACGGCGATTTAGATGAAGTGAAGAAATTCATAGTACGCGCTCGTAATTCATCTTACTGATATAGTTTTTATTTTTGGGAGATTTTGGTGCCTACTCGAATGCATTACTCTTTCAGACGGGTGAAAATGCTAACTGCGATTTGGACGGCAGAAAACCTATCCATATCGCCGCTGATTTTGGTCACAACGCTATCATCGAATATTTGCTCAGCGTCGGTGCGGATATCAACGTAAAAACTACTGGAATTATCTTTTATTCATTATCGCATATTATAGTGGCAGCGAGAGTCGTGACATCCATCTGTGACTAAATCCGCAAATTTGATTAGCGAACACATGTTTCTTATATTTAAGCACCGGAGACCGGAATACAACTTTATTTGATGGACTGTCCCCTGTGCAGCTAAACCAACTCATGATCATACATGTAATTGGAGGCAAGATTTTCCGAGCATATGGCTGAAATGGGCTAGCATTAGGAACATATCATTTTGATTTTTTAAAAACTGAAAATGTCTCGTTTTGGTAGGAATAGACATTTTTCAACAGAAAATTACCTATCAAAACCGTGAGCTTTTCTTAGGCGTTTTGCGCCATAAATACATTTTTTATGGTTTTTTAGACAAATTACTGTTTTTAACATTTTTTCGGGCTATTTAGCCAAAAACATAGAAATTTTTACCTTCATTGACCCATCTTAAATATCCTTCTTTACTCATACTGTCATAGTAGTGTGTTGACAGCGTTAAATTTTATAGGCTCTTGATAACCATGGATTGACTGCCTTATTGACAGCCGTTTACGAAGGTCACACCGAAACAGTAAAACTACTATTAAATAAGGTAAATATTGTGACAGAATATAAAAACTTTCTTATTGTACTGAGTGCATCTTGTGTAATCGCCGTTTATGCTTCAATAAACTTTTTGAGCCGTTTTTTGAACTTATTAGGCGAAAAAACTGAAATTTTTTTCTTTTGTAACTTCCGTAAAATTTTGGGAAATCGACGACCCCGCCAATAAAAAAAGTCGCTTTAGTCCAGACGTCGAAGCTCCTTTAACCGTATGGTTGCAACTTGCAAGATAAAATACCGTAAAATTGAGGACAATTTATTTTCAGAAAAAAAATTTGATGAGCTTACAAATCTAGAATTTAAATATTATGAAAATAGCAAGATTATTGTAATAGAATAGTTTATTGTTGCAATGATAGATGCAAAAAACAAACATGAGAAGGAATGTAGCAGACTAGAAACCGTAGCTTACTGTGCTAAATCCCCTTGACTAATCACTAAAATCTATGTTTTTCTGTTTTCCCATAATGAAGAACGACAGAAATTCTCGTTGGTCGAGAATCTCACTTTTTATACTGTTGTTTGTTTTCTGAATTTTAGTTACATTTTTCCTTCCAAGGCTAATTTGATTTCAGCTGTTTCGTCTTAATCTACGAAAAATGGTTGATTCTAGCTGATTTTTTAGCTTTCTAGCTGATTGAAAACACTATCTATCTAATTGAAAACGTTAGCTCATAGCCCAGGTCTGTTTCTGATACCCACTTTTTACCATTTTATGAGGAAATGTCGATGATTTTAACTCTGAAAATTATGGAAAAATTATCTGGAAAACCTCGTAAAATGATTTTCGTTGTGAGAAACTTCTGGAGGCCCAGTAGTATATATAATATCAAGCTTGGTATTCATCTAGTGTTCTTGTTGCTCGTCCTCTTTGTTATCAAACGAATGTGGCGCATGCACTGTTGAATAAAGATTTGAGCTATGTACCTCAAATTATGTAACAACCTCTGGCGGAGCTATAGATTGCTACCTAATTCAAGTTTTTCTCAGCACTGCTTTTTTCGCTTTGGCAAAAAAGAAATGGACTCTCGTGAAATGACATTACATGCACGTGGGAGAGGGAGTTTGGGGGTGTTGAGTGTTGACTCCCCGCAGATTTTGATTAACCCTCCGCAGATTCTCGCTGACTCCCAGCAAATTTGACCCCCTCCCACCAGCAATGATTGAGAAGATGGCGAAGGAAAATAAGCGAAAGAGAAGAAAAAGTCGTCATAAAAATTGAAATGAGGCTTTATTTTCGTTATCAAGAACGAAAAGAAATCTTCTATTCCACTCCCCTGTCCTAGCTGACCCTCAGCATAATTTTTATGCTGTGCATGTATGAAAATGACGGGAATAATTTTGGGGTTTTGAGATCGGGAGAATGCATTTTAGAAAGTCAAAACCTCGTCATTACTTGGTATAGTGCAGCTCGGGCGCGGCCGTTAGCATGTCTTCTTTACTACTCGGTTAACCTTTAATAGTTTGCATAATCTAAAAGGTCTCATCGTAATCTTCAAGAAGTAATGTTCGATATTTTGTTCGAATGTTTGACGGAAATTAAGATAATGGCGGCTAATTTCTATACAACCTTTTTTTCTAGTTTCGAAAATTTTTGAATTTTTCGAACATAAATTTTTTGCGTTTGACAAATCATTTGAACGTTGACCCTCCGCAGTGAAACGCGATGATAAAAGTTCTTACCAGTTGCAGAATCTAAATTTCTGATGTCTGATTTTTGAACTTCATTTGCGATTGGCCCGATATCATGGAGCATCTTTGACGTATATCTGATTAGCTGATAGAAATTATCCCATTGCTCAGGCTTGAACATCATTCTAGATTGAAAAGTTGAATCTAATTGTTGAAAAAATTTATTTTCCAACATTCTAGAATATCAAAATCTGATCGGCGCCGATGAAAGAAAGATGCGTCAAACCATACATGCACATAGGGGGTAGGGGGGTAAATCCCCATACCTGAGATCCTGGCCGCCCCCCCCTGGCCAAAAAAATAAACACCCCCCTGAACTTTTTCCAAGACAGTTTTTTCATGATTTTTGTGCATATTTTGTATGAAAAACAGGCTTGCAGAACTTTTTTTTGTTTTTGGCTCACCCACCCTCCCCCAGGAAAAAAAGTCCTTGGACCCTCCCCCCTCGAAAATTCTTGCCGTGCATGTCTGAGTCAAACACAGTCGATAACTTTTCGCTTGTTTTTCTGCTCACGTCTAGACATGAATTTTTCTGTTGAGAAATGATGGCGACATCATTCTAATCTAAAAATGTGAGTCCTTCATTTAGTGATGAGTGTTGAGAAGATTCACTTTCGTTCTGTTATTAGGATCTGAAAAGTTCTCCACCTATTCATATATGTACATCTTCAGCTCTAAAAAACAAGTGTCAGCTCAGTAACAATAATTTTTTTCTGACTAATTCTAACTAATGTTGAGTTAGAAAACAGATGCATTTGAATCTTTTCCGAGCGATCTACAATTTCCGCTCATTTTTCGCATTTGGTTCATTTTAGCGCATATAAATAATTTCAAGAATGTCGAGTGCGGACGAAGGCGTGCGAAAAAAACAATTTTGATATATTCTTACGATAATCTGACGTAGAACTAAAGAAATTTTTTTCTTCAATTTTAGTAAATTACTGACTGCAGAAGCATGATATTGTTTTTTAAAAACATAATAAAGCATCTTTAGTTATTTTTGAGGAAAAATGAGTTGGTGAAAGAGGCGGAAAAAATTTTGACTTCTTTCGCCAGATGACGAAAAGGTCTCAGCGAGAGAACAGCGTATCCTAGCTAAAAACAATTGTGAATCGACAAAATAAGTTTTTCAAAGAATTTTAGACCACTTTTGAGTAAAACTTGCTATACAGAACATGCTTCTGACTGTTTGAAAAACACGGAAAATTTTTGAAAATGACCGGGAAAACTGGGACTTTGATTTTGTCGACCTAGTGGCCACATAGGTTTTTGGAAAGTATAGTGCTCGTCTACCTGCAGTAATGAATATAATATCTACCCTTAAAAATTTTATACGTTAGTATGTAACCATTTTTTCCGAAGACCATTTTCTCTCTTAATCACGACTATCGATTTTTATTTTTTATACAAATGGGATTTTCGTCCTTGCAGGGTGCAAAGAAAGATGTCGTATCGCCCGACGGGCGTTCCTGCGCCGAGTGTGCCGAAAAACCTGATATTCGTGCCCTTCTTACTGCATAATTTTTCGAGATTCCGTGATTTTCGCCTGCTTCCCGTTCAATTTTTCTTTGCTTTACCTATGTCACAAACAAAAAAAATATACACATGGTAATGTGAAGTAAATGTCATTTTTAATTTTATTTTGCCATGAGTTTCAGTTTCATTTCGATCATAATTCTTGATTAATAGAAATTCATTCACATTCCATGAATCCCTTTAGTTTCTTATGCAATGTTTATCTCATCGGTTGTCCTTTATTTCTGTTTTTTTCTTTACTTTGCGTAATAAAATCTTGTCGATTCCAATTGTCTTATCGTCCTGTCAGTACGTAGTTGATAATCAGTTTGTACCTAAATTTATTTCAAGAGGCTATCCACAAAGTTCCGAGTGACCTTTCTAGATTAGGGTTCTATTAGAGATTCCAATGAAATTATCACTCCTCTGCGTTTCATCTAGAAAATTATCCCAAAGAGGAACACTGGGCGAGTTGCAAAAAAGCCTCGATTATCTCGACCTCGTAATCATCCTGTTCATTGCAGCCGGCCCCTGGTGAGTTTCTTGTGTGATAATCAGAATTTTCAGGAATGTTAATCATTCGTCCTTGGTTGGGTATGACTAATCGGTGGAATTCGAATGCGCATGGCGGATATGGTCTAATCGACGGATGCGGAATCCGCCCTTTTCAAGTCAAGGTCATTTATAGTTGCTTTTTTCAACGGATTGCTGGCTGTCCACCGTACCTGGAAAAGTCAGGGAATTTCAGAATGCACCTGGAAAAGTCAGGGAATTTTAGAATATTTCAACAGTTTTCGAGCATCTTGAATTACACCGTTTTCAAAGACTTTCCTGAAACTTTAATCTATTTTCTGATAATTAATCGAAACACTACTAAATCGAGGCTATAAAAAGTTTCTTCTACGAAAATATTACAAAAATTCAATGATAAGAATAAAATTAACACACAAACAAAATAATCACTTCACAGGCAGATACGTTTTTTAAATAATTCGATGAAGCCTCTCGTCAAGCCATTGTCCAAGTACACACATGAACTACGTTTATATTTTATATGTCTACCAAACACATATTAATGGGTTAGGAGTTAGAGCGCCGAAACCCATCCTTAGGACTCCTCTGATGACCTCTTTTTTCTCCCTTTTTTTCTTTTTTTTCTTTTCTTTTCTTTCTTTTATTCTTTACATTTTTTAATACTGTAAACTTTTTTATAAAATATTTTCCATTAAATTTTTTTTATTAAATTGTGTTATTGTTATTTTCACATTATATCTATGCGCATTTACTTTCTTTCATTTTTCACTATATCGAGATTTTTCACTATATCGAGAGTTGAATCAAAGCAACAAGAAGAAAACAGAAAACGGAAAAACGCTGAGTTAGAAGTTAAAAAATTGCAGCATAAGAAACGTCATCTAGAAGAAAATGTGATATCAGAAAAAATGCTATTGATTTGCAAATTGCAGAGTTGAAGAAATTTATATAGTCATTCTATTGACATTACCTGTTTAGCGAATAAACGTTGAAAATGCTCATTTCATTTTTATTGAAAGCACTCGTGTGTGAAACGAAATCAATAAATACCTGGAAATTGTGAAAAAATTCTGGAAAAAACCTGGAAAAGTCAGGGAATTTCATTATGGAAAAGTGGTGGACA
Organism: Romanomermis culicivorax; assembly: GCA_963922205.1. Lineage (NCBI taxonomy): Eukaryota > Metazoa > Nematoda > Enoplea > Mermithida > Mermithidae > Romanomermis > Romanomermis culicivorax. Next base: position 202,606 of record CAWUHX010000347.1, read on the forward strand.
CCCTGGAAATGGATCGCCAACAGGTTGAAACGCTCAACCTGAAAATCCACTTTCGGTCGGAAAGGACAAGTGCAATTTCGTGGAAAACGACCGACGGTAATCTCCAACCGAACGGAACGAAAATTTCTCTTTCGTTCGGTAACGTTGTATCGCTTGTATTCCGTTCCGTCGAAAAAGGCAAGTATTAATGACCCCAAAAATGCGGATATTCTTGGCGGATAGTGGATATTTTTTCCCGATTTTTCAGTCGATTTGCTCGAGTCGAAAACTTTTCGGCGGATATGTACGTCTAGAAGGCGAAGAGAAAACAGGGTGGATCTGCGTCCGCCATCAGCATCATGTCTAAATGGCGGAGAAATTTGTCCGAAGTGCGGGGATATGGAATTTTTCATGATTTTTTTACAAAAAAAAGAGAAGATGTTTTTAGTGATACCCATATCTTCACTTCATTTTGGTGCGAAAAAAATGTATGTGCATCTAGAAAACGTCCATATTATCATTTATTGGATTTTCTGTTGACTGAATAGTCAAATGCTGAAAATGAAGCTCTCTCTCGAAGTAAGATAATCCAACATGCTGAATAATATCCTTTTATACCTAGGCAGGGGGTTGGGGGGCCATGGCCCCCCTGAAATGTTTCGAGCGTTGAATAAAGGCAAAGGTGGGACCTTTGATTTTTTTCTTTAAGAAAAAGTCAAGTCAGAAAGGCCAATTTTACAGTAAATTAAGTGAAGAAAATAAGTGTCCCCCGAAAAAAATTCCTGGCTACAGGCCTGCCTAGGATTAATTGAGTTGCTTATTTTTAATATGTAATTAATCTTTATATTTACAATTGGATTTACAGTTTATTTTATAATTTAATTTATTTTAATTTTTTATATTTAAGTTTTTTCATAGTTGAATTAAACATAGTTTAGTTAAAATTTAATTGCTTAATTTTTTAAAATTTAATTGTTTAATTTTTTGAATTTAATTCTTTAATTTTCTAAAATTTAATTCAAAATTTTAATTTAAAATTCAATTCAAAATTTAATTTAAAAATGATTCTAAAATCAAAATCTTGTCGCAAAATTAAAAATTCAATCCTGCCACATCTAATCCGCCACATTCACAATATTTTTCCGCCGTTTAGTCATGTGCCGGATAGTGGATGTGGATCCGAGATTTCTTCAAAAATCCGACTTTTAGACGTACATATCCGCCAAAAAATTTGGAGTCGGGCAAAACCACTGAAGAGTTTCGAAAAAAATATCCGCCGTCCGCCAAACATATCCGCCCATTAGACTTAGACTTGAAGAGGGTGGACTCTGTTATTTTCCGCATCCGCCGATTAGACCATATCCGGAATCCGCCAATTATTCATCTCCTTGGTTACTCAAAATAATTCAACCAAGCGCATTTTTGTGAAAGAGACATATGATGGGGGAGGAGGGGATATAAACCTCACCAAGGTCTGGCTGCCGCCAATCCCCCTAAATGTGTTCACTTATAATCTGTTTTCCTTGAAATACTTAACAAAACCGAGCACTAAGAGCTATTTCATATTTTATACGTATATGCATAGGACTGAAATTTGTGGGCGCACTTAACTAACGTTCAAAAATTTGTTAGATAAAATTTTTTTGAGAAAGCTTTGTGTAAATTTCACGACAGTTCTATTTGTACATAATTCTTGTCACTTTTCAACTTTCAAGCATTTTACATAAAACTAGATCATACCTCTCTCCCCCTTAGATGTCATTGTCAACTAAAACAAACGTGGCCTATTCTATCATCAATCTACAAAATTTTAGATGTGTCACCACTCACCACCGTCCTTCCCGATAGGCCGATTGTTCCCTCTCCGGTTTTGGAAGATCTTGAAGGATTCAACTTGATTGTGATAGGTAAACAGTCAACCAAACTAGAAATCACATATTTCGTGTAACCTGATGAGTTAGGGACGAAAATTATATTCATTTTGTCTGAAATTCAAAACTCGCATAGTTAAAGTAAGGCATGAACATTTTCGATTTTTGACATACACTCCTTTCAACTTTTTCAGGTTTAGGTACGTCAGACATCGTGGTCTGTAAATTCACCCAATATTAAGCGAATGTGTGCTACTATATACTGATGGATTTATTAGTGTAAAGTGCATATTAAGAAAACAGGAGTGCTCGAAACATCAAATGTTGATGGCAGAAATAGATACCTTTTTACCAAAATCACTTCCTACTTTCTATCTATCTACTGCCAAAGCTCAGGGGCACCAAAAGTTTCCCATACAGTAGACAATAAACAATATCTTCTACCTGCTGAGAAAAAAATCATGAAAATTCATGTACTGTTTGATGGTCGCACGGCTTAGAGTCTTATAATTGCATATTCTGATGATTACGACCTCATTTGTGGAAGAATCACAGATGGATAAATTTCGAAATGAGACATTAGAACAAGTTTTATATGCTGAATATTAAGTTAATTCTCATCTAGCGTAAGAAATAAAATTCGCATATCTACAATACTCCAAATATGTAAATTTTCGCATTTTTTAAAATTTTTCTCTCTTTTTACAAGCCTCAAGGGGTAGGCATGAAGTAAATTTATGGCTGAACATTTATTAAGTGCAAAATACAATACTCTATAACATGGTATACAATGTTTCTCCTATTTATCATTTTACACTTTTCAGCAGGTTTCAAAATGTCAAAAATTAGACGGTAAAAAAGTTAAAAAGCTGGTTTTTCCACAAAAATGACTATATCTAATGCTAAGGCCTAGTACAACCGAAAACTTCCCAATGCAGTGGATAGTTCATGATTTCTCCTAATTACCTACAAAAATGACTAAACTTCATGTACTTCTTCAAGGGTTAGGTCTACAAAAAAACTGCCAACGTTTCTAGTTGATAAATTTAAGTTTTCAATTCTTGATGAACAAAGTTTATCTTATCTCGAAATTTTATGTTTCAGATCAGATTGCAGTAAAGTATAAGCCGTGCTCACAAACAGAACCGCATCACATAATTTTGAAGAAATCGGTTCGGAATAAATCACTTTCCATCTGCAAATTTGGATCATTCAGTGTCCGGTCGTTCATAGCCCGTGCTTCGTCTTTTCCAAATAGACGATTTAACAGTTTTTTTGTAGATTCAACCCCCTTCCCCTATGAAGTGTTGTTTTTTGTAAGCAACTGGGGGCCAGACATCTTTCTGAGCTTTAGCAGTCAGGGTGTCAAGCGAACCTGGAAAAGTCGGGGAATTTTGCCTAGGATACTTGGGATTTGTTTTTTGTTGTTTTTTTTTAAATTTATTTTGCAGAGGTTGAAATTTGGTTGCTGTGTGCAAAAAAACCTGATTCGTGGCCGAAAATTGAATTGAAATATGAAGTCCCTGAACAATTCTATAGAGTTATTTAAATTCTCGCATCACTCCATACCTATAATTGGGGGAAGGGTTGGGGGAGACACCCACCCCCACTAATTGAAAAAAATGTTGTGAAAATGTTTTAAAATCAACTTAAAATTTTGTTACGATCATGTATTCTTTATACATGTCTATTGTCTTCGGTACATATGTCTTTTACAATTTTATGTAGGAATTACTGTTAGTTTTCACTCTGAAAAAACCTGGAAAATTCCGGGAAATTGACCAGGAAAACCTGGAAAAGTCAGGGAATTTCATTTTGGGAAAATGCTTCACACCCTGAACAGTAGATGTAGTCACTTTTGCGGAAAAATCAGCGTAATTATTTTTACTGATTCATTTTTTACATTTTGAAACTTTCTGAAAAGTGTGAGTGCAAAATAGGAAAAACATTTTTATACCATATTTTAGAGCATTGTGTTTTGCACTTGATGAATGGTCAACCATAAAGCTACTTCATGCCTAGGCGGATACATCCCAAGGCTCGTAAATAGAGGGAAAAATGAATGTTAAAACATGTGAAAATTCTCAATTTTGGGCTATTGCAGCTATGCGAATTTTATTTCTCATGCTAGATGCGAATAACTAATATTTAGCATACGAAACTTATTCTAATGTCTCATTTTTGAATAGTATCAGGTTATGTTTCTTCCATCGAAATTATCAGAAAATACAATTATAGGATTTTATTCATACTCGAAGTCGTGAGACCCCTGGCTATTTATGAATTTTCGTAATTCGTAAACTGTCTACTGTATCGGTAACTTTTTGGTGCTTCTGAGCTTTTGCTGTAGATATGTGATTTTGGTGAAAAAAAAATATTTTTGCCATCAAAATTTGATGTTTCGAGGATTACTGTTTTCTTAATACGCACTTTACACTAAAATTGAATATCATTTTCGTTCCTAGCGCGTCAAGTTACAACAAATATGTTATGTTTAGGTGGGTTTAATGTTTTACTCATCGCAGCTCTCTGTTTAAAAAGCAAAATTTTTTCAGATAGTGTCTGATTCTGTTTTTTCAATTCAAATACATGTTTACGTGTTTCCAGATAGCGAACGTCGCCTGAAAAGAAGAGTTCTTCAATGAGTAAAACGTCCGCGTCTCAGCAGCACCGATACTGCCAAGGCCAAACCTCCGAAACGTTATCTAAATCACAGAAATTCGGCGATGGCTGGATCGATAAATTAACGAACGTGGGTTTGATCAAGACCGATTTCGACGACACAATTACCTTCAATGTAGACGCTATTCGGCCGCCGACTCAAAATTTACGAGAAGCGTTTAAAATCGGTCAAAAGGTCAAATTTCTGGCGACGAGAACGGGCAATAAATGGTTAGCCAAAATCGTTTGTCCGGCCGAAATGGCGGCGCAGTTTCTTTGCGGTTCGCTCGATACGGAAAATAAAGCATTTTTCGGTGGTAAGGTTCAGCATAATAATAGAAATTATTAATTTTCGGCCATAAGTTATTGATGCATTCTGTTGGATGCAAGTAAGAATGCCGAAATTCTAAGAAACCATGTGTTTGTGGTCGCTAAAAAGCTAAAAAATAAGTGAAGAAAATCAAATCAAGTCACTAACCGATAAATTAGAATCCAAAGTTACTCTTGCATCCATGCGTTAAGGCCCTGTCATACTTCACCGCGCGGTGAAGTATGACGGGGCCTTAAGAGCTAGAACCTTTGGGTCTTTTTCATAATTTCGGGCATAGGGGCAAACTATGAGATGCCTTTTGTCATTTCGCCTCTATCTGCAAGTGGTCCTCGGTGGGGCCCCAAAAACATGCAAAAAACGCTTTTTTAAGGTTCCCCAGTTTCTCCATGCCAAGCAACGGGTGTGCCATATGCAACCTCCATACTTCGGCCTAAGCATCTTGGGGATGCAATCTCGAATGCGATTTTTCATTTTTTTGTAAATATGGCCTCAATTCAGTTATATGGTCGTACAAAGTCCCGGGAACCGCGAAATTCGGCAATTCTGTTATATAATACTTATGGCTTCAAAAAAATAATTTTTTGCAGCATAATGCACTACGGTGCCAGAATTTTTTGCAGTTTCAATTGAACCGGTAGCCTTATTGGAACTTTTGGGCTGTAAAGGTTTTCGACCATTGGGAATTCGACAGACGCGGTCACTTTACACGAAAAATTATCCCTGGTGTAAACAAGCGAATTGCCGTGATTTTTCAGAGGAGGGAGTTTTCGACCGCGGGGAATTCAATAGATGTGGTCACTTTACACAAAAAATTATCCCGGGTGCAAACAATCGTATTTCCGTAATTTTTTGAAGGAAGGGGTTTTCCACCACGAGGAATTTGATGAATGCATTCACTTTCCACAGAAACTCATCCCGGGTGTAAACAAGCATATTTTCGTGATTTTTTTGTGTAAGGGTTTTCGACTGCTGGGAATTCAATGGGTGTGTCACTTGACACAAAAAAATTATCTCGGATATAACCAAGCACATTTTCGTGATTTTTTTGTGGAAGGGGTTTTCGGACGCGGGGAATTTAATGAATGCTATCAGCTTACGCCAAAAATTATCCCACTTGCTGCGCTCTACTTACGCCGCTGAATTATTGCCACCGAAGTTTGAAGATTTCTTGACGAATGAAGGACTTATTATAATTCGTGTTCACTTTATCACTTCATTGTGCTACTGAACATACTTGCTGTTGGGGAATTGAGGGAAGGTCTCCCACAACTTCGGGAATCCACCAACTAAATCCTGTTACCCTCAACCCCTTCCCGCGCGAAAAAATTAGGCAGAAAAGGCTTTTTTCGACCTTTTCCCCAAAATTTTGAATTGACCCACACCCCAAACGGTGGGAATTCTTACAGGCATGCTCCTGAAGGGATTATACGTGAAAATCTTTGCCATAACGTTTTGACAAAATTAAGAATTGATAAAGCCAAGAAATCTTCTGCCGAAGTCCGAGTTTTCGTTTAAAACGATAATGCTGAAACAGATTAAATATCGTCCTTTGTGAAAGTAAAAAATTTCTAATTAATGCGAAGTGTTTGCATAAAAACAAAAGGTCTGACAGCTTATGAAGTGATGTAGTTTACTGCTCAAATGGTAGAAACAATCTATAAGTTGGTGTGTACAGGAAGTTGGCTTTCGATAGGAAGATCTCATGGCACCTAACCTGCCTAGACCTTTCTAAAAAATCATCGCTGTTCATCACGGCATGCAGGGCAAGAATTTCTCACGCGCGAGGGTGCTCTGACTTTTCACCGAGTGGCTGGGGGCGAATGAGCAGAAAACCGATATTTTTTTCCACAAGCACGTTTTTCATACAAGATATGCATAAAAATAAAAAAAAAACTGTCTTCAAAAAAGTTCAGGTGGGTGTTTGACGATTTTTTCGGGCCGGGAGAGGTGTCCATGATCTCAGGTAGAAGGGTTTACCCCCTGTGTGCATTTATGGCTTACTCTTACTTTTGGAGTGCTGTATTTTAGATGAATTTTTGAACTTTTGATGAATCGCACTTCCAAAAAACCGTAACTGTCGTTCTTTCGCACCAATCACATGTTCGTATATAATTCAATCGTTTTATTTTTAGGTGCATCTACCGACGATTTGCTTCAGCCCTTATATTTTATGTGTTACGTCGATGGCGCAAAAATAGATCACGATATTAGCGTATGCAGAATTTACAACCAAATTTCAACAGAAATCGCGAAATTAGCTCATTCCTTTTGTGATAATCGGACAGAAGATTGTCCTCTATGTCAAGAATGAGGTGGATTCCGTGTGTTTCTAGCACAGAAGACTATGCTGTCGAGGTGATGATGTTTATCACTGTCTCGAAGGTTGTCTTTCACATTTTTATTCCACATGCCGGTTGCAATGTCGCAGGTTGAACTCGAACTAAATTTTAATTCGAGTATTTTAATCCAAACGTTAGGTTTAGCAGTTGCAATAAAACCAAGATTACTCGAGCTTTTCACTTCCGGTGGCAATAAAAAATAGACGTTTTTAAACCCAGCTCGGTTTTAACGCAGTGGAAAAGTTAAACTTGGGTGTAATAGATTTAAGTCCGAGCTATTATATCCTTTCTATACATGTTTGCAACCGATTCTCTTTATTATTTCTTCGTGTAAAAGTTGGTTACAGGTGAACTTCTACATATTTTTATATGACTTCTAGTGTAAAAAGCCAAAACCACGACTGCCAGTCAAATTTTGTCTCGTGCATTACAATGAATGAATACATTTTTTTCTCTGTTGATAATAACTTCGGACTTAAGCCTGAGATTTGGCTGAAACCGAGCTCGAGAAATTTATTACAACCGATAGAAGTTGAAACCGACGCAGAGTTTATCTTAACTTTATATTTAGAAAGTAAAAGCGATCTTGTTAGACCTCAGGTTTAGATATTGCAACCGACCCCGATAGTTCTACCCAGTGTGAAAATTGTTCGAAACTGATAGTTTTGGTCGATTCCGTTTAGAGAAATGATTTATAAGCATACCGACGTTTATCTTTCAGTTCAACATTGACATCGAATGTGTCAAACTTTTCGTTTGCGTTATAATTCCTAATCTTTCCTTTTTCTGCTTTTATTTTTCGCATTGTGCTGTCAACTATCTGTATCATATTTTAGAATCTTTGGAAAATTTTGATAGAATTTGGGGCAGAATTTCGTACGTTTATTTTATTATAATCAGATATTAATTAGTGCGAAGTGCTATAGGAACCCTCCTCCAGAGAGAGAGGATCCTCAGACTTTTCATCGAAGGGAGGTGGTATTGGATAAGCGAAAAACAAAAAGAGAGCTCCACAGGCATGTTTTTCATACAAAATATGCATAAAAATCATCAAAAAAACTGTCTTCGAAAAAGTTCATGGGCTGTTAGCCGATTTTTTCGGGCTAGAGTGGGGGGCATACATGCACATAGGGGGAGTAGGGGGGTAAACCCCCATACCTGAGACCCTGACAACCCATCTGGAGAAAAAATCGTCAAACACCCCCTGAACTTTTTCCAAGACAGTTTTTTTGATGATTTTTGTGCATATTTTGCATGAAAAACAGGCTTGCAGAACTTTTTTTTGTTATTTGCTCACCCACGCCCCCTACCCCCCTGGAAAAAAGTCCATGGACCCTCCCCCTGGAAAATTCTTGCCGTGCATGTCTGGTGGGGGTGTCCAGGATCTCAGGTGAGGTTTACACCCCTACCTCCTGTGTGTATGTATGCCTATGGCTAGCCATGCTATACTTTTTATCGGAAAAATATTGAAAAATGTCAATTTCTCTGCGCTTTGCGCTATGAATACATTTTTTACGGATTTTTAGACAATAATTACTATTTTTTGAACCGTTTTTTCGGAATTTTTTGGTGAAAAATCGATTTATTGTCTTCAGGGACGCCTGTAAACTTTTGGGGAATCGGCGACGACCCCCAACCTCAAAAAGTCGCTTGACTGGTCTCGTGGCTCCGTTACATGCCAGATTATACTTTTATATTTTGTATTCATTTCGCGTGCAAACGTGTTGAATCAGGAATTGGGGACTCCAAATACTATCGTCTTACTTTCAAAAATAATCTTGAACTTTTTAAACAAATAAGATTTCTTTGAACAGTCTCGCAGATCGTTCAGTCTGTAGCGTTTCAGACATCTTTTAATCAAAAGCTGAGTAGAAATTCTGATATTTGACTGCCAGATCACCTCTTGGAAAGTTCTAGTTTCGATTTTGCCGCATATATGATGAATGCCATCTCTATTCTTTAGAAAACTGCATAGAAGGAGATATCAGTCACAACTGAAAGTTACCATTATAGAGCCACAATACAATTTGGATACGGTAAGAAATTTACAATTAAAGCAGGGATTCACGGTTTGGTTTTTTTCTCCTGTCTCATATACAGAATTGAATCATTGTCTAGAATTTCAAATTCAATCTAAATATATGACGAAACATTTTATTGCACCAAAAACTTGAAATTTCTGCAATACATTTGTAAGATTTATTCACCGTCTAAAATTGGGATCATGCACACGTAGGACTTTATCACGGACACTTGAAATTCTCTTTACTGCACCAAGAAATTTACTTTACGTTGAGTGAATGTCCTTCGTATCTGATCTCTTCCTCGAAACAATGCATTTTCGTGCGAAGCATGAATAGCGCAATTGATATTCTCAGTTTTCATGTTATTTAGACCTGAGGGGATTGGGTGGGAAGAGCCCCTCAAAGTTTTCAATGGTATGGGCAGTTGCCGACGACTCCTTCCCCCAACTCCCAATTGTCGACACCCGCCCCCTCCAGCCGACCGTAAATCGACGAAAAATAATTATTTTTTGGTCGAAAATGATTTTGTTGAGCAAAAAGCGGTTAAAAGCGAAAATTTTCCGGCGCTTCGCGCCGACAAATTGCTCAGCATCATTTTTAAAGTAAGAATTTTTTGCCCATTTTTTGATCAAAAAACGCATTTTTTGAGCACTTGCTGATAATCTCCCCCTTAACTATAGAAATTTGGCTACTCTCCCCCCTAAAAATGGTTTTTATCGTGTATCCAACAGTCTAAACCCCTTACAAGTATGATTTAGACCGTTCATAAAGTCAAACGGTGTTTATTGGAAAGCCCTCTTCTGAAATAAAAGTAATTTTTGAGTAGGAGGCGACCGATATCAAATATTTTCCGGATTAATACTGCTCATAGCGGGAAGCCAAAATTTGAATAGCTTTCTTAATTTCCGTTACATATGTTTTACGATCAAAGCATGGCATCAGAATCCGAACCTTGCTTAAACTTGGAGAATGCATATTATACAGGAACAAGGACAAAAAATATTTTTGAAACATTTGGGATTGTGGCTCATGATTATACCACATACGGAAACTGGTTCAAGCGCTTTTAGATTTTGATGGCGTCGCAATTTATTTGATCAGAAAATATAGTAAGTCTTCGAAATGCGCTGTCTATCTAATGGCGATTGAATCTCTTCTCCCGTTGATATTCTGAAGTGGTTGTCGTCATGATGAAACTTTTAGCATGCACATTCTACTATAAGCACTACGTTCTTCGAAGTTTATCATAGGTGGCGCGACAGCGTCAACCTATAATATACTTGGCCCCCAAATTTCATGCCCCCCCCCCTTAGAGCCAAAACGGTGAGAGCTAGAACCTTCGGGTTTTTTGCATAATATCGGGCATAGGGGCAAACTATGGGGTGCCTTTCGTCATTTCGCCTCTATCTGCAAGTGGTGCTCGGTGGGGCCCCAAAAATAGGTAAAAAACGCACTTTTTAAGGCCCCCCAGTTCCACCATGCCCAGCAATCGGTGTGCCATATCCAACCTCCATACTTCGGCCTAAGCATCTTGGGGGTGTAATCTCAAATGCGAATTTTTCTTTTTTTGAAATATGGCCTCAATTCAATTATATGGTTGTCCAAAGTCCCGGAAAACGCCAAATTTCCCAATTTTGTTATATAATACTATGGGTTCAAAAAAATAATTTTTTGCAGCATAATGCACTACTAATTTTTTAGCAGTTTCAAATAAACCTGTAGCCTTATTGAGATTTTTGGGCTGCAAGGGTTTTCGACCATTGGGAATTTGATGGATGCGGTCACTTTACACAAAAAATTATCCCGGGTGTAAAAGAGCGTATTTCCGTGATTTTTCAGTGGAGGGAGTTTTCGACCGCGGGGAATTCAATAGACGTCCTCACTTTACACGAAAAATTATCCCGGGTGTAAACAAGCGTATTTCCGTGATTTTTCAGTGGAGGGAGTTTTCGACCGCGGGGAATTCAATAGACGCCCTTACTTTACACGAAAAATTATCCCGGGTGTAAACAAGCGTATTTCCCTGATTTTTCAGTGGTGGGAGTTTTCGACTGCGGGTAATTCAGTAGACGTCCTCACTTTACACAAATAACTCATCCACGGTGTAAACAAGCGTACTGCCGTAATTTTTTTGTGGATGGGATTTTCGACCACGAGGAATTCAATGAATGTGATCACTTTACACCAAGAATTATCCAGTGTGTAAACAAACGTATTTTCGTGATTTTTTGCTGGAAGAGGTTTTCGACCACAGGGAATTTGAGAAATGCGATCACTTTACACAAAAAGTTATCCCGGTTGTAAACAAACGTATTTTCGTGATTTCCTGGTGGGCGGGGTTTTCGATCACGGAGAATTTGATGAATGCAATCATCTTACAAAAAAACTATCGCGGGTGTAAACAAGCGTCTTTTCGTGATTTTTATGGAAGGGGTTTTCTTAATGGATGTGTCACTTTACACAAAAAAATTATAAGTATGTTTTCGTGAGTTGTATGTGGGAGGGGTTTTCGACCACTGGGAATTTAATGAAAGTGATCACTTTACACACTAATTCATATTGAGTGTAAACAAATGTATTTCTGCGATTTTCGAGGGAAGATGTTTCTGACCATGGAAATTTAATGGACGGAGTCAGTTTACACATGTAAACAAATGTATTTCTGCGATTTTTTTGGTTGAAGGATTCTAAACCATGAGGAATTCAATAGATATGGTCACCTTTCAGTATCTTTACAACGTTTTTAAAGTAATATGCAGTTTACACATCCTTTACTTTTGCGGGAGGTGAGAATTCGTTGCTTGAAGTTTTTTTATTGCTTTTTTGAAGGGCAGATAACCAAATTTAAAACTTCAATGTGCTTCTATGAAGGTTTTCGTGCATGCTTGAGGCCCACTAAAAAGAGGTGAACTAGTTTATTAGAAAATGCCCCGATGGGGCAGAAAAAAGGAGAATATACTTGCTTCGACAGTTGCCATGGTAGAAAAAGAAGTGGACTAGATTTTTGAGAACTTGGGTCAAAGTTGGGAAAAATTCACTTCCTTTACATTGGATTTTCATTCTTTCTCAAAAAAATTGTCTATGTCTGTGAAAAAGTATATTCTGCAGCTGAGTGCATCAACACACCTTCCAACCAACCATGTGCATCTCTGAAATTTTTAGGAGGATACAGGCGTGGACCTTGATGTTTTAGCATTTTGTGAGACAAAAAATTCAAAAAAAGGTTGACCAAAAAATTTTTTGCATAACAAATTTTCCAGTTCCAAAATCCTTGTGGAAGTTTGTACCCCCATGTCCCCTCTCACACATGTTTGCTTCCAACTGTGTTAAACATTTTTACTGAATTTGGTGTCAGCAAAAGGAATCATGTGGGAAAGTGGCTTATAAAATCCCATTCAGCTTTTTTAGAAAAAGAGCTACAGCACAAAGTCTTCTAAGAACTAAATTGATTGTGCAAGATACGTTTCATTCACTCATTTTATATGAAATATCGCATAGAATTCACTCCGTAAGTTCTACCGATTGCAAGCTAGAAACAAATTTATTCTCTTCTATTTGACTATTGAACAAAATAGCATCATTCAGTTTTTGAGAGCATCATTCACAGATTTAAACTGAAATTTGCAGAAAAAGCGCTTTTTGCGGGATTGCAAATGGGAAGCAATTTCACCCATCTTTGTCGCTCCAATCTTGCTTTCAAAAAAGTCGTACTGTTGCCGTGGGAGTGCGAGTAGAGTCCGGGAGAACCGGGTAGGTGATTTCGCGCACACTCCTAATATAGGCAGGCCTAAATCAGGTGCGTTTTTGTATGCTTTACTCTGTTCTCCCATTTGCAGATCGGTGCCCAATCACTGTAACCAAATTCCAGTTGCACTAAAGGGGTCTGAGCTCAAGCTCATGGTAATCTCGAACAAAAAGGCCACTCAGTTTGATCTCAACTTCGGTATAATTTTAATGTCATCCGGTTCATAATGAGCTCAATGTCGAGATTATCCCCAGCTCGAGCTGTTGGGTTGCACTAAAATTTTCGCATAATTTTCTCATCTCTAAAGCAAATAAGTATAAAAATTTCTGCAATTCCCAAACCCGAACTTAAACCTCAGTTTTAGTTAATCCTGAAGTGAGTATGATTTGTGCATTGGAAGAAAATAATTTGGACATTGTGAATAGCTCAAACTCAAGATTATCAATTTAATCCCGATGTTGAAATTATCTTCATGTTGGGTTAGTGCAACGAACCTCAGGTTCCTTTGTAGTTCTGAAAATGACTATAATATGCCTCCCTCACTATTTCTCAGCTAGTGTGAAAGGCAGGAGTTTTGAATTGGTCGGGAGTTAGAATGCTATGGGTTTACCATTTCTTTACACTTGAAGTCAGGTGCATATAATTTTCATATAGGAAAAGTTTACTGTAGTTGATGCCAGTTGAAGGACAAAATGCACGTTCTGCAGAATATACTTTTTCACAGACATAGACAATTTTTTTTGAGAAAGAATGAAAATCCAATGTAAAGGAAGTGAATTTTTCCCAACTTTGACTCAAGTTCTCAAAAATCTAGTCCACTTCTTTTTCTACCATGGCAACTGTCGAAGCAAGTATATTCTCCTTTTTTCTGCCCCATCGGGGCATTTTCTAATAAACTAGTTATCATATAGTCGCCTCTATCGATGCTATGATTAAGCTAACAACAACAAGATTTTTCTTATCCAGGAAGGTTAGTGAAACGAATCTTTTGGGTTGCTAGGAGATATTCGCTGGAAATGGTGGGTATGAGAAATGTTCTCACTCTGTTATGTATACTGGTGCTGTATTCTGGACATTAGGCAGGTCTCCTGTATTGATTTTCAAGTGTTTCAGTGACAAACATCTGCGTCAAAGTCGCGCTTATATTTCAAAAGTTAGTTTCTCGTTATTAAAGTCGACATGTGGTCCGGCGCTTCGCCAAATTTGTCGATCGATGACACGAAATTGGCCAATTTAAACACATTTTCTGCCGTTTTATTGGGTATTTTTACGATTGCGGCGTTGATACTAAATTTTTTATTGATTTTGGCGATTTTGTGTTCGTACTCGCTTCGGAATACCGTATTTTATTACCATATTTTGCATTTGGCCGCTTTGAATTTGCTCAACGCCTGCGTGAGTAATGTGATTAAAATGACCTATGTTTGGTCCGGCGAATGGGTGCTCGGGCAATTCATGTGCACATTCGATGCCTTTTTGGGCGAATTGCTGATGATTCAGACGTTGTACATGCTAACATTATTGTCAGTCGATCGGGCAATCGCAATGATGTCCATTTACAGGTTAGTGAAGATTGATACATCATTTCTCATATGCTAATATTGTTTGCCTAAATTTTATTTTTCAAACTCACTGAGTGACCGGTGCGGCTCAATGCGAAATCACTGAATTTTCCTGGAATTATTTTTAACAGTTCCGAGAAAATTTACAAATTATAAAATCAAAGTATTGATTAATTCAATTCAAGTGATCATCATCAAGGATTTCAGCGTAGTTTTTGGACGGATTTTTAGCTATTCACAATTCTTCCATGTAAGAAATATTGCCAATTTTAGAAAACTGCAAATATCACTGAAAATAGTAAGTTCAATCCTGATCTTGCATAACACCCTACAAGGGGTATGGGATATCACTCCTAGTCCTATCTTAGGTGTAGAAAGCGCTGCGCTGAAAAAATGACTTATGGGTCGGCTGGTGTCAAAGAAAAGTGATTTACTGGTACGCCAATTTTTGGGAAGTGTCATATTGGGCATGCAAATTCGAGAAAAATGACTCACTAAGTACTTAACTTTTTGCTAAATGATTGTTATTGAGTATTAGTCGATTTTTGAGAATGGGTTTCCAATTTTATGAAAAAATTACCTATTGGCTATCCCCATTTGGAAAAAAATGCAACTCGTGCCGGAAATCTTTACTACTAGAAACCAATTCTAAAGAAGCGGAATTTACATTTATAGTATTGCAGAATATTTTCCTATGCAGTAATTGCGAAAAAATACGAGAGAAAGGTGCTCGAGATTTTCGAAAAAAATAAGAAGCACCGTAATGTTATTTTCGAGATTGAAAAAGAGCTTTAGAGCGCTGAAAGAAAAGTAGTGTAACACAAAGCTGTATGGCGTTCAGAATCGCCATCCCTGTGATGTGACACAGTTACCACAAAAAGATGCATTGCACCTTAAATATTCAGATTTTAATTCACCTAAATTTTTAACACCTTGAGAACATCAAACCCTGGCAATCAAAATATAGGACTGCAGTTGAAAAATCAGCGCCTTGGACTCCGGTCGGTTCAATCTTCATTGTTGGCAAAACATTTTTAATATAGGCATACATCAGATTGCCCCATATGGAGGGGTATGAGGGGGGCAACCCCTACCTAAAGTCCTAACAATTGATTGCTGGTTGCCTAATTTTGAGACAAAATGAAATATTTAGTAAATATTCAGTTACACTACCCTTGCGAATTTTCAACTTCACCCCTACCTGAAAAGTTTGAGCTTGGAGACCACTGGCATACAAGTAACGGGACCCTAAGGTCTGGCGGGTCAGCTGACTTTTTTGGGGCCAGGGGTCACTGATTCCCGACACATTTCAGTTTAAAGACCCCTGAAGGAAAAAAATCGATTTCTCACCAAAAAAGTCTAAAAAGAGTCAGAAAATAGTAATTTCTATCTAAAAACTGTAAAAAATGTATTCATGGCGCGGATCGCCGAGAAAAATGACGTTTTTGCCTATTTTTTGTTCAGAAATTGATATTTTTCGTCAAAAAATTTACATTTTTTAGTATTTTTCCGACCATAAGAATGGGGATTCCTATGACAACCATATGGCTAGCCATAGGATTGGAAAATCCTGGGGGGCGGTCGCCCAATGGCTAGCCATATGGTCGACGATTTCTGGGGGGTTCCCATAGCACTTCCCTCCCAATTACATGTATGGAGAAACTCATTTAGCAAATACGTGTAGTATAAAGTTTCGCCTCACAAAACTATAGTCAATCATGTTAAAAACTCCGGGTTGAATTTTGTCAGGTTTTTTTATTGTAGTCTCACAAACAAAAATCCTATTCTTCTAGTTGCAATTTTCCATCAATGCTTATCTAGAGTTCATACTTTCTCATTGTTATATGAACATACGTTTTGTGACCTGAAAATTTATTAATCATCAAGATTCAACCAATTTCAATTGCGCAAGTAGCTTTTGTCGTAATATTTTCAACCACAAATGTAGTGTCATCAATTGCTAAACGTATAATCAGAGAATTCTGTTCTGTTAAATTCAAGCAGAAACAGCAAAATTTGTTTCAATCATGAGATTCTGATTATTGAAAACCGACCATCATCCGTCCTGTATGGGTCTATCACATTTGCAGTTGGCACTTACTAAAATTCGATATGCTAAGCTGGAAAAGTTTTTGTTTCCAAGTATTGATAATGTGCAAACTTATTTTCAGACATATTTGAAAATTTATTGAATTTTTAAAACCTTAAAAACGTTTACTCGCCAGCTGAAATTAAAAAAATAGTATTTCGTAATTTTTAATACATTTTTATCCGTCAAAAACGGCGTGTGACAAATGAAAAAATCAGCATTAGTTCTACGATCAGCCTTCTAAATTTCATATAGTGATAACGCAAATGTAGCTTTATTTTCATTCTGACATCAGCAAGATGATTCTCGTACAAATTTTCACGAATTTTAATGGTAAAAATGAAAAATAGGATTTGAATAGAAAAACATGGATTTTCCAAACACGTAATGTATGTTCGACGTGTTGTAGTGGTACGTCCGGCTGTTCATCACGCGGGACGCCCCTCGCTTTCCATCAACACAACCACCACTACCACTACAACCACAATTTCCGCACAATCCAGGTGGCAATCGCAGCGGGTAGCGCGTCTGCTCTGTATGCATAAGGTCGAGGGTTCGAGCTCCTCATTTTTTTCTGACGTGCCAATTTATTTTTCTGACGCGCCAGCCACGTGGATTGGGTGTACGACCAGGCTCTTTTAGTCATTTTAGGGGTCTGGGCCCCTAAAAATTTGGAAATGGCTCCTAAAATTTTAGGGCTAGGAGCCATTTTGGCTCCTATAATTGACTTTTTTATTTATATTTTAGTGAATTATAGTCATTTTTATTCAATTTTAGATTTGAAGTAAGTGTCTTACAGGCTCTAAAATCATAAAACAACAAAAATTTCCGTTTGCTTCGCGTCGGATTCCGTTTATAATTTTTCGGATTGATCTATTCACTGTTTTTCTACAAATTAAACTTTCTGCGGAAAAAATTTTTGAAAAAGGAAAAAATATGGGGATTCCACAAGGAAAAGATGAATTTTGGTGCATTTAAGAGGTCAACGTCTCAACTTTCGCAACTTTTTTGTAACTATAATTTTAAATATGGAGCCGAGTTTGAATACATAATCATAATCAGGCCCGTAACTAGGAATTTTTTTCAGGGGGGGGGGAATTACCAAAATGTTTTGACTTACTCAAAAATCGGCGAATGGAGGTCGTGCAGGGACCGACCAGTGGGCTGAGAGGTCTAGGATGGCGCACTTAAGCGCCCCCTGGTAGGGTCTGGGGCGAAGCCACAGAAAAAATCAATTTTTAGCACTGTTAGTGCTCGAAAATTCCTTAAAATGCTATATTTGAAATACATAATTGAGAAAACTCAAGATCAAAATTCATATTATAATTCAATTATTATAATTCATCAACATTTATTGTTTGAATCCAACTAACCTGCTGATGATGCTACTGAAAGGTCTGCTGGCATCGACGATTCTGTAGAAGGGGTAGTTGATGCTAGTGTTACAACTGGATTAATATTTAAATAAATTTCAACTCATTAGAACGATGATACAATTTTATTCTAACTAACCTGTTGATTCTGAAGGTTTTTGAGAATCATTCGCAGCACTAGATTCACGTGAAGAAGCTGAGTTCGATGCTACACATTGACACTTGTTGTTTAAATTTGAAGATGTAAAATACCTAGTGATACGCTTCATATTGTATTAGATTCAAAAGTTGAAACAATCCCGAAAAAATTTTCATAAACTTCAAACTCTACTATACATCCAACGCAAATTATAAAGTACGTACAGCAAGAAAAAGTGTAATATTATGTAGGAAACAGCGAAATGAAACTCAATCAATATTTAACAAATGCATTACACTGTTAGACATGCAAATTTTATTATAAAATATAATATTTGTACCTTTAACCCTTCATTTTTATGATTCAATAAAGGAAATGAAAAAAAATTCACAGGTGTCAAGAGTAGTCACTTTTTCACATACATGCGCTCGATCAGATAGGCTAAAAATTTTTTTCGGATTTCATTTCAGGGGGGGGGAATTCCCCCCATTCCCCCCCCCTAGTTACGGGCCTGATCATAATGGAGATGATTTTCATAAATTTCAAGTTTAATTTGAATTTTTTGAAACTCATGAAAGTATGAACATTCTTTTTAATCTTTAAAATGATATATACATGTTTTTTATCCTTATGTTTGTTAAATAAGTTATGCTGAAATTGATTTCCAACATTTTAGAGTGTCAGAATCTAAAAAATTTTTCGCTGCGTAGCGCCGGAAAGATATAGGAAACAACCGAAGAATAAAAACAGAATCTGCAATTTCAAAATCCTATTCTTTTGTGCCAGAAGGAAATGAACTCAAGTGCTAATCTTCGAAGAAAGTTTGTGCAAAAATAAATGAAACATCGTGTTTTTTGCATAAAAAAATTTCCTTTGTACAAAGATTTTTAGGCCGACCTTAGTACATGTAGAAAGAAGCCTATAACTGAAAGACGCTGGTTGGAAATAAGATTTTGAACAGTAATTTTTTTTAACACGTATCAACTGATTGAAAATCCATAATATTTAATTATATACGTTCCACAGTGTGTTATAATCCCGTTTTTCGATATTCTTCAATTGAGAATTTTTGGCTCCCAGAATTTCAATTTGGCCCATAAAAATTTAGGCCTAGGAGCCATTTGGCTCCTGGTTTTCAAACCAAAAAAAGACTGAACGACAGACGCTCAATTACTTGACACTTGCTTATCTTCCAGATACGAATGCCGGTTGACGAAATTGAGAACCTCGTTGGCCATAATCGGCTGCTGGATCATTGGTCTATCCATGTCGGCGCCCGTTTTGTTCAATGGCTTGTATTCCGAACCGATACCGCCCAGATTTCTGTGCGCCGTTGTTAAACCGCCCATTGGCTACCCTTTGGCCGCCCTGTCGGTCTGCTTTGTGGCACCTTTGTGTGCCGTCCTATGGGCTTTGGGCGTTATTTTGTGGAAAATTCACACGGAAAAGATAAAGCAAAAAATGCCAGACAGGTATTAATCCGCCAAAAATGTAATCTTGATTATATTGAGACTTCACCGGCCACTAAATATTTCAACTTAAAAGAATGACCTGTTGTATGTCATGCCCATCAATCTACAGCTCTTTCTGTTGGATGATGCAATTTTCAACGTTATATTCTTATCCACAACCATTGGACAAAACCAAAAAAGTTGTATGCAAAAATTTTCGTGTTACTTTTTCAGAGACGGTTCAAATACGGCCGATTTCATTGTCGTCGTTCGCATGGCCCAAGAGCAAGCCGATCTTTCTAAATATTGCGTGCTCATTTTTTGTTTATACTTCGTCATTCAAGGCCCATACTTCGTTTTCGCACTTTTCATGCAAATTAGGAATAGCCGGGAATTAGAAAACGATATCGGTTCTGTAGTCAGGCCGCCGCCAGATGCCGAAACCTGTTTGACACTTTTGTATGGTTTGTATGTCGTCGTTTCGCCGTTGATCACAATGTGCTACGTAAAAGAAACATGGAAGAAGATTAAAACATGGTTCCGCTGCAAAAAATACAATTTTATTCATGATGGTAATAGTTTTGATACTTATTTAAAATCTTGCGTTCACCCTGCTCTCAAGTTTTATTTTTTCCATATTTTTCACCTTATTTTTCCTGTCCCTCGTCATTTATTCTTAATGATATAGCTCGTCCATTCTATTTATTGATTTCTGTTTGGTCAGTTCATATAAGCTTTCGTTCTGCTCTACTATAGTTCTAGTAATTCAATGTATTTAATAGCAAACATTTTGGATTTTCGTTAGATTTCTGAGTTGTTTGTTTTTCCTCATAGCAAATTTTCACTTTATGGTAGACCTAGCACCCAATCAATTGTCCCCCCCCCCGTTTATATCATTTTTGTATTTTTTCGTCTCTTAACAAGATTGACAGTCAATAAGTATGTTAAAGACAGTATTTACATTCGGCCATGCCTTAGTGGGACAAGTGAACTTAACGGCGTCGACTGTTGTCGAAAAGTTATTAGCTAAATCAGGTTGATACAGTCCTGATAATTTTTTGGTACAGTCCCACTAATTTGGCACCCGTCCGGTCTGGCCTTGGCTGATGTTATTAATGCCTTACAGTAAGATTCTTGTCTCAATTTGGCGTCCATAGTTTTGAAAAAACTTTCCTTGGACTTCATACTTTGTCACCCAGAGTGCAGTTCAAATCAAATAATCGATGACAAATAGAATGAATGAATTCAAATAAATAATAAGTAGAAATAAGAAAGAAAGAAGGAAAAAAATTAATAGGATGAAAAGTGTAGGCGGTTTTTCTTGATATACCTGAAATACTCGGGGATTTTATATTTTCACGGTTGCCAGACCACACGTCACGTTAGAGTGGACACTTGCTAGCATACTAAGCTAGCCTTAAGGCTCATTCATACTTGCCTTTTCCGACGGCACGGAACGGTACTGATCGTCAACAGCCTGAAAATCCACTTTCGGTCAGAAAGGATGACTGTAATTTTGCGGAAAACGACCGACGGTAACCTTCTCCTCGAAGGGAACGAAAATTTCCCTTTCGTTCGATAACGTTCCGTCGACTGTATTCCGTTCCGTCCGTCGGAAAAGCCAAGTATAAATAAGCCTTTGAAGACTTTTTGAACGATAAATTCCATAGTAAAAGATTTGTGTGAACAGGGTGTTTTTACGTACTAGACGGCTTTTTTCGGTTAGAACGGAACCGAGTTTTCCGTACGGTACGGGTTTTTTGATGCGCAGTGCAACCTAAAGTCTGCCGAATCTTTTGATTAAGTTATGATTTCCTCTCTGGAAATTCATTTTATGCTTTTCAAAACGAAAAATCCCGAAAATTTTCGAGCGCTTCGTCCGGAATTTTAAATGATTTATAATTCCGCATGCTATTTCCAGGCAACGGTTGAAAAATACCTTATCTTCTGCCTATAGCTTTCAAACATTAACGTATCATGGATGAATATTTGATCTTGTATTGTTTCTTCAGTTAATTGAAAAAATCAAGATTTTTCTCGATTATTTTCTCAAGATCCTTTTGTAGTGTTCGAATATTTTAGTGTTTTGTGAACATGAACTTCCCATTTGGAATATGGTTCAAACATGATCAGCGCAGAAAAATGGCAGATATTCTCTCTGCTTGAGGAATCTAAAGTGTCGGGTGCGTGTGCCTTAAATAATTGTTGGAAAAAGGTACATTTTCCTGCATTCTAGAATATTGAAATTTAGAAACTTTTCCGGCGCTACGCGCCGACATTAACGATCTCCAACTAAAAGATGGAATGTCTGTTCGTGAATTTTTTCAACCTTTTTTACGATCGACATACCTATAATTGTTGAGTTGTACTCAAAACTTATCAAAGTCAAAATGAGATTAATCAAAGAATACGAAAGCCGACTAGAAATCTGTTCCGCTACGGTCGTTTATGTAAATGACACTAAATTGAGTGCCTGATTGTTTTAAATAATGACTGTTTAGGGAACAGTGGTAATCGAAATCTAGCCAACTCGGACTGTACACTCAAAACATTGAAGACATACGAAAATATCGTCAAAATTGTGCCTCTCTCTGCTGGCATCCACCAAATTCGACCCGGTCACGATGAACCCGAATACGCCGATGTTCCGATCAGCGGTAACTCCAACCACAGTCGATCTTACCGCCATGGCGAGGAGAGGCAAGACAACGATTTGGAAAATCTGCATAGCCGACCATTCGTTGATGGCGGAACAACAGCTGGTACTAGTGATTACGGGTCGGATGGATCGGCTACCGTCGACGAAATGCTTCATAGGGGAAACGATACGATGAAGACTCAAAATGTAGAAACGACGGAAGATCAACAAAAAAATTCTAGTATCGACAATGCTATTGTTCACAGTAAGTTTGAAGATACAAGAAAGGTTAGTGCAGTCAGTTTATCAGCTATATATTCTTGCGAAAAAACCTCCTTACCGTTGCTCCACTGACTGCTGAGCTGTGCTTGTTCACAATGACTTCTCAATTTTCGGAATGTAAGTTCAATGGACTGAACATCAAACCTTCAATATCTTCGCTGTACTGTTCTATTGATCCTCTGAATTTTGATTTTCAAACGAATTGAGTTTCTCCCTCTCAAAATCTTGAAATTAAAATTTTGATCAAAGCTTGCTGAGTCCACGAAAATTGATTTATCCCCATTTATGTTCCAAATTTTTCATCGACATTTTATCGGATTGAACTTTTCCAACTTGTCGAAAAAGAAAGAAGCGAAAGAATAATCCTGTGTACAACGGATATGCGATGGATAAAATCTGCAGACATCAAATTCGAATAAATCATTTTACTGCAAACAATCGGCCTTCTTTTTTATAGATGTCTTGATCTGAAAAATTTACACTAACAATAGATCCATTGGCTTTTTTAATTTTCTTCCTACTTATCATAAATGTCGTACGTATGTTAATATCGCCCTGTACAGATGAGCATTTTTTCCTCGATTATCGTGCATCAAATGTTTAATTTTTGTTCAATTTATTTATAATTCTGAGCAAAATTTAAACAAATTTACCCAGGATTATAAAAATCCCATCATCGAAGCTCCTTCAAGTCGCTTCAGAGCTAACAGGAATTTCATATATACATTCACTTCAAAATGAATTTTCTGTTATTTTCAACTTCGACTGTTTGAGAATTCTCATTACAATAGCAATCAGCAAATCAAATGGTTGAAAATATTGACAACTGTTGCTTTTCTCGAATTTTGCCCAGTTTTGATGAATTTTGAAGATTACCGAACATTATTTTCGCCATTATGATGCCTAAAAGTATCGACCAAGTTTCATTTTCTAGGTTTGCCCACCCATGGATCGAATATGGATGACAAACAATACGCAGATGAATAATAAGGCTGGCGTGATGAAATGGCTGAATCCATTGACCGCGAATGAAAAATCGTCATCTTTCCCTTTTGACGTCACTTTGGTCAGAAAAGAATCCTGTGATATCGGAGATTTGTACTATCTTTTTGTTTCAGTGTTGCAATGTCTTGTGCAGGTGTTGCATAAATATGTTCCAAAGAGCATGGGAAATGTTGAATAAAGTCTAAAAAGTGGGCAATGGAGTACAAAGTCTAGCCCGGAAACATCGGTTGTATTCGTCTTTTCAAACTGGGTTTTTCTGGGAGTAGTTCTTGAAACAGTATCCTGATCAGGGGCCGGTTTCTCGAAGCTGACGGAAATTTCGTCAGCGAAATTTTCCAATCCGTTGACGAGATTTCGGGAAGCTCATTTTTTGGGTTTCCCAAGGATTCCGAACCATTTTTAATTCGTTGACGAAATTTCGTCAACAATTGCTGGTTAGTCAAAGTAATTGCTGTATTTTGAATTTTTTTTCTGTTCTTCGTCTATTCGCCACCTTTTTTCCTCAAATAAGGTCTTTCGAAGAAAAAAATTTGGGAATGAGGAAAAAAGAAAAAAAGCATGCCGGTTAGGAGTCGCTTCGCAGTGGCCCTGAAATATCATGTGTCTCTGCAATAGATCAATGTAACATAAAGATTTGTAACAAATTAAAGATGGCTCAGAAATTAGCAAACTGTAAGAGAAATATTACTGTAATGTAAACGACCATACCCCAAACGTAATAGTTCTTGAAAAAAGGAAAAGAGGAAGGAAGGCCAAGAACGAAAAGAAACAAGTACAAAACAGAAACTGAAATGCAAAAAAAGAAAAACACAATGAAACGGAGAAAATGTATGAAAACAAAAGTGCAGAAACGAAAAAGCATGGGGCATAGAATTGTGTGACTCAAAATGATGAGAATAGAAAGGAAGAAATTGAAACAAATGAAAGAATGGGAGGGAAACAAAATGAATGCTGAATTATCATATAGATGTCACGTTTTACGCCTTGTCACGTTTGTGCCGTGTTTGATTGGGGGAGCTGGGGAGGTTTGGGTATCACATCAGGTAGTACCATGTTTTAGACGTCACATTGATGGTGAACCATATCAGATTGATCCTATTACAGTGAGTAATAGGCTGTGACTCCTGATGGATAATGGCATTTTCCCCAGGCTCCCCTGGTTGGCGTTGGGGCCTAACCTGGCTAATGGTGGCTATAGGGAGACCCATAGCTGGTGCTTTCTGGTGTTGTCCTGGGGTCTTACTGTAGGGTAATGGACAACGCCGCCAGGCTAGGTGCGACAATCCCCGAGTCCTGCTCAGTGAGAGTGGGGACAGGGTCACCCGTAAAATGACCTAATTTGTGGGACCCGGTTATGAACCAGACAGCCCCTTTTTAGCCCGAACCTGAGAGGTGGAGGCCCTACTTATCTGTGGAAAACCTGGGAAACCGACTTAAGAAGGGTTCCCCAACAAATACCCCACAAATAACAATAATCCCCTGAGAAGACTCACCTAGTCCTGCTTCTCAAGGGATTCGACGAATCGGGCGGCAAGTCCCTGGATACTTTCAGTCTTCTGGCACTGGAGTGGGGATGCGATCCACACGGGTCCTAGCGACGAGTTTCGGCTATCGGGAGGCGATTCTCCAATGTTCTTCTGCTAACCGGGGCGGTCGGACACCTGGCGCTGATGGGCAGCGGGTACTGTAGACGGGTAAGCGGCGGACGCGGTAGAAGGGTATAAATTTATGCAAATTTATATGCTATAAGGCGGCGGACGCAGTAAGAGTAGATATTCGAATTTATTCAAATTAGGCAACAGGCGGCGGATGCTGACAACAAAATCGGACGCAGGGGTAAACCCAGGAATGAGCAAAAAACTAAAGAAACATGTCCTTTGAAGGACATGTTTGGCTACAGCTGCAGCTTGGGCGGAGTTTCTCGGCGTCCAAGCTAACTTCTGCAGCTAGACGTGATGCAGAAGATGCCTATGAGCACATAGACATTTTTTCGTTCACATGCGTTTAGCACTGAGGCCGGCTGCAGTGCCTATGCTAAGCATATGAACGTCTTTAGCTAAACTTCTTAGCTAGTTGTTTTTGCGTAACAAAAACGACGCTAATTTTTGGTGATAAGAGGTGCATGGAATGCACCAAAAATAGCCATGTGCTCGTGGAGCACGACTGGCAGAAGTTTTTAGCTAAAGGGCCTACTGTAGCCCGCGTTCATAAAGAAATAAAAATACAACAAAACGAAACATAGAAATGCATGGAAAATATAAAAACGAACACAAAATGCATGTGTAGAAATAAAATAAACGAAAACATGAATAAGTAATAAACGAAACATGAAAAAAGTAAATTGTTGACATGATTTGAATCACGTGACGTTGGGGAATTGAGCGGCACGTGACACGGCGGTCCTTCGAAAAAGGGCGTCCTCGTCCTTGTGGTGGTTAGTAGTGAGGTTTGTGCGGCATGTCCGTGGTCGTAGGTCGTTCCAAGGTGTGACGGCGAGTGGTCGAATAGGTCCGTTGGGTTGTTGGCGGATGGAGCCTTCTTTGATCGTAATTCGTTCGACGGTATGGTAACCGGAAATTGTTGATGCATGAAGTTGCAGACATTGCATATCCTGTGCGAAAGTCTAGAACACAGAAAAGAAAAATTTTCAGGGCGAGATGTAGGCTATCGCAGAGGATGCGCCCAGTGAGGTACAGATTATCGGGTTATCGCAGGGGATGCACCCAGTGAGGTGTAGGCTATCCCATGGGGATGCGCCTAAGATGTGGCGCTTTGGCTGCTGCACATTCTCTTCTATCCACTAGGATCCAGCATGGACAAGAGTGGATACTTCGTGAGGGGCACGGCGGTCCTTCGAAAAAGGACGTCCTCGTCCGTAAGCGGGGACAATGAAGAGAATGCAAATTGAATTAAGGGTCTGGGACCTCTGCATCAAGATGTGGGTCAATCAAATTGGGTGTAAAGTCCCGGCTTGTTGAAGGAAACAACAAGGGTGCCGAATCCGTTGCCTGTGAAGTGGGAGGTGTATCCTCTGCTTCACTCGGTGGTTCAGGGGACACGTAAAGTCGAAGCTGGTTGACATTTACAGTGTCTTCCTGATCCGTCTCGAGACGAAGTGTGACATTCGGATATGCCTCACTTGTTACAAGATAGGGCCCATCGTAGATGGGCAGCAATTTAGGAGTGAGTCCACGTTTGCTGGAGGTGCGCAGTTTGAGCACCTGATCCCCTATTTTGTACGAGACATCTTGTGCCCTTCGGTCGTAAGACCGTGCATTGGCCTCCTGTGCCTTCTCAATCCGACTCTGGATTAAGGTTAACGCATTCGTGAAATGACGTTTGACCTTCATATCATATGAGGAAACATTAATGATATGTGCCGGAGGGTTGAATGAGAGCGCGGCATCAACAGGGAGCATGGGTGTGTGACTGTACATGAGTTCAAAGGGCGAGTACCCTGTTGACTCATTCATGCTGATATTGATGGCAAACACAGCGTATGGTAGGTGTTCATCCCAATCAGTATGTCCGTGGTGAACATACATACGTAGCCGTGTGGCTAGCGTCTGATTAGCTCTTTCCACCTCGCCGTTGGTCATCGGATGATAGGCGGTAGAGTGGATCTTCTTCGTTGAACAGATCGCAGTGATCTCAGTCATCAGTTTTGATGTGAAATCAGTGCCAGGATCTGACTGAAGAATCTGCGGTGCCCCGTGCTGGCAGACAATTTGCGTGACAAACAGTCGGGCTATGGTGTGCGCAGTGATGTCCGGAGTAGCAAAAGCCTCGACCCATTTCGTAAAGTAGTTGATGAAGACTACGATGAAACGGTTGCCAGCTTCGCTAGTGGTCATTGGTCCCATACAGTCGACACCTACCCGATGAAACGGTCCCGTAATGGTGATGGGTTTCAGGGTCGCAGTGGTTTTCTGTCGAGCGGGCTTATTCCGTTGGCAAAGATCACACCGCTGACAGAAGGACTTGACATCCCGACTGAGGGAAGGCCAGTGGTATCTGCGAGCAATGAGCCGCGCAGTACGTATAGCACCAAAGTGTCCAGCTAAGATGTCATCATGATGAGCCCGGATAATGGTAGTAACCATGGATCTGGGTATGACAATCTTGTTGGACTCGCCTGTCCATTTCTGAAGAATGTTATCCAACAGATGGTAGCCGCGCACATCATTCTGGTCGCCCATGGGGCTTAAGAGAGCGAATGATGTCGGCTAACTCCGGATCCTCCAGCTGAGCAGCGAAAAGGTCGGGGTGCTGCGCACCAACCGATATCTCGGCATAAGACTCTGATCGTACCGGGCGCTCCGCACCAGCAGTGATCGGTGCTGAAATATTTGAACGCGCCAGGTGCTGCACACCAGCGGTCAAAGTTCTGGATCTCGCCAGGTGCTGCACACCATCAGTGATCATCATAACGTGCCCCTCAGGTCTGTAAAGGGGAGTATCATCAATACTCTGACTGGTGAGGGAGTTAGGATCCCGCAGGCGTGATAATGCATCAGCATTACCATTAGACTGACCTTTTCGCGGCCGAATTGTCAGTTTGAATTCGGCGAGCATGAGTCCCCATCGAGCGATCCGAGCAGAGGGGTTAGGCTTCTCCAACACTGCTTTGACCGCTGTATGGTCAGTCTGAACGACCACCTCGTGCTGGAAGAGGTATGGTCGAAAGTGCTTGACGAAATGGACAATAGCGAGAGTTTCCAGTTCTGTAATGGAATAGTTTTTCTCGGCCGCTGTTAACCCTCGGCTGGCGTACGCGACAGGATGGTCGTATCCAAATTCGTCTAACTGGCTTAGAACTGCTCCTATCCCCAAAATACTTGCATCAGTTTGAAGGATAAAGGATTTCGAAAAGTCCGGATGGCGCAGTATAGGAGGGTTGGTCAGCAGGTGGCGGAGTTCATCGAACGCCTCCTGCTGAGGTTTTGACCACTGGAAAGTGATTTTCTTCCGTAAGAGCTTGGTGAGTGGCTCGCTGAGCCGGGCACAACCAGGGATGAAACGCCTGTAGTAAGACACGAGGCCTAGGAAGGACTTGATGTCTTTGGCGTGTTGTGGAATGGGTAGATTTTGGACGGCGGCCAGCTTGGCTTGGTCAGGTTCCAGGCCGCTCTGTGAGATGCGATAGCCTAGGTACTCTACCTCTGAGTGTGAGAATTTGCACTTGCTCAGTCTGAGCTTCATTCCACCCTGGCGAAGACGGGCGAACACATCTGCCAGGCGCTCAAGCATTTGGGTGTGAGAGTTCCCGAACACCAAAATGTCATCGAGATAGGTCAGAACCGTGCGCCATTGGATTCCAGTAAGGAGGAGGTCCATGAGGCGTTGAAATGTCCCTGGTGCGTTGCACAGACCGAAAGGCAAATAATTGAATTCGTAAAGTCCAATGGGCGTATTGAATGCCGTCTTTTCTTTATCCGCCTCAGCAATCGGGATTGACCAATAAGTGTTAGCCTGATCAAGGATAGTGAAATACTTCATACCCTTGGGTGTGTCAAGGATGTCATCTATCCGTGGGAGAGGGTAGACATCCTTTTTCGTGACCTGGTTAAGACCACGAAAGTCAACACACATATGGTGAGAACCGTTTTTCTTGCGCACCAGGACAGTATTAGTAGCCCACGGTGACGTGCTCGGCCGGATAATACCTTTCTCCTGGAGCGCCTTGACCTCCTGCATGATGAGATCCTTTTCCTTAGGTGAGGACCGATAAGGGAAACGGCGGACTGGGCGGGCATCGCCCGTGCTGATTTCGTGCTGGACGAGATCAGTGGAACCTGTGTCCTTTTCATCAAGAGCATAAAGGTCGGTGTATGCACCCAGCAGATCGAGTAAGGCTGCCCGGTCCCGAGGGGAGATGTCCGGTGAGATTACAGCATTGGCCTCGACCCACTGACGATCGAGGATGGTGTCTGAGTCGACCGGTGATCCCCGTGAGGGCTCACTATGCATTTGCACATGACCGATGGTCATGTGCGGGTAGAGAACCACGGAATGAGTATTCGGGTTGACTACTTGAAGTGGTATGTGACCGTTGGTCACGCTACTCACACTCCCGGCAAAATATACGTTTCTTTGAGATCCCGTGAGGTGCTTTGGGAAGAAGGCCACCTCAGGTATGTTCGTATAAATTGGCAGTGTGGGTACAGTGAACCGTGTCAGGGAGCGAGGCTCCAGAATTACCAAGTCCTTCAGGGGCAAGGCACCGCGGGCAGAAGGTGGGCTGTGGATGAGACCATCACAGGGGATTGTACTTTCCTTGAACTGGAGGAAGGATTTCTCCCAGTTCAAGCTGACACAATTGAACTGGCCAAGGAAGTTTGTCCCGAGGACCAGTTCAGCTGAACAGTTCTCCTGTATTTGGACCTGAATCCGTTCAGAGACATCAGCTACTGTTACCATGATGTAGGCTGCTCCTAGCAGTGGGATCAGGGACCCATTGGCTGCGGTAGGACGAGCCCTGGTTTGTGTAAGTGTCAAGTTGGGCAGCTGGGCTGCTAACTTGTGGTCCAGGAGTGAGAAAACAGCTCCTGTGTCGACCAGTGCCTTTGCTTCTACCCAGTTGTTGAGGAGAACTTTGATATGGGGTGTCCGAATATCATTTGGGTAAAAAGCAGAGACCACATGACCGGAATCAGGTGTGGTGGCACCACTAATGTGTTTAGTCTTACTGGACCGCTTTGGAATCGGCAGTCCCATACGACGTAGCAGACCTACTAGAGCGTATCCGATGGAGGGTTCCAGGTCATTTAGAAGGGTGGACTCATCCTGTACCGTGAGTACGTGGTCTGAGTGGTCCCTTGAGCTCTGAGTAGCTCATAGTGATTCAATCTCGGTGTCTGATAGCGGTGGCGCGGTTGGCATGGGTGATGCCGGAGCATCTGAATCACTTGGCTCACGGAATCGGCCTTTCTCTAGCATAACTGGAGAGGTTCCAGGCGGAGGTCGAGGGCAACCTGACTCCTGCAAGGTCGATGAATGACGACTTGCCCGTCTGGAAGAAGTCCGGTATCCCCGGGTTGACCCACGTGATGAGGCAACTGAGGAGGCCCGTGAGTGTGGCCGAGAGATGGACAAAGCCCTGGACCGCGATCGTGATCCCGACCTGTGTGAGTTTCTTGAGAGAGCACGGGTGTTCTCCCACCAGGGGTCGATCTGGTCAATCTCTGGCGTGGCCAGCAGGAGGGGTAATTCTACCGCGTCCAGCCGACAAACATTACGTTGGTAGTCAAACATAATGTTCTTGAACTGTTCTAAGAAGTCCAGTCCGAGTATAAGGTCAACAGGTGCCCAGAAGGGAGACGTAGTCTTGCACACATGGAGATGTATATCGATCTGTGTGTTCGGCTGGCAGTTTCCGGGCAACATGATTTCATATGGTCCCGACAGGATGGTATGAACGGCTTTACCATTGATGCTCATCAATGGGTTAAAGTCGTGATGTTGCTGGAACGCCATGACCGCCTTCGGACTTTCTTTAGCCAAGGCCTTATGAAGACTTTGGCTAATGATAGTGCGGGGGCAACCCGTATCAAGGAAAGCAGGAGTTTCTTTGGCATCCAGCAGCACGACGAAACACGGTGTGATTCAGTCAAGCTGGGAGGGCACATCGTTTTGCACGTAGTGAAAACCGATCCAGCGTTGGACTTTGCGATAAAGACCCAACGGGGAGAAACGGCGAACAAACCAGACCTGTTTGTTCCGCAGATGGTAGCTGAGATAATAAGATACACCAAGATAGGCAAGGTATCCGACACCGATCAGCACCGTCAGGGTAATTAGGATGTTAAAGATCAACTGGACCGGCCTGCTCAGGACAGCATGCAAGCCCTGGGCCAGGGTGTGTTGTTGACCCATAATAACATGGTTTGCTGCCAAACCGACACCTTCCAGAGAGGCCTTGATGTCCGTTCCTACCCCTGCAAAAGCCTGGTAGATGGCGTCTGGTTGCAGTAAAGTTTACCAGCCGGTTTAGTACCGCTTCAATTTGCTCAGTCTTGTAAACCTACTGTTTAAAGAAGGCAAAGTTTGAAGGGGTCATCGCCAACTGGTCATGGAAGAGCGCTGGTGCATCAAAGTGGGTGATGTTGAAACGCTGTTTCCAGCAGAGTTCCAGTGGGATGTGGCTCACATGGACCGTGCCAGATTCAGTAAACCAGCCCGAGCGATTTCGGAAAATCCCTGTAAAGTGGTGATGACACGGCACAATTGGGCTAGATTTAATGAGATCTGGACCACCAGGGGTGGCGAAATAGATGGTGCCGCCGACCTGTACAGGTAAGTACTTGTAGCAAACATTTCCCACCCAGTATGAGTGGTAAACGTAGGTGGCGTTGACCTTCTGACATGGCCATATCGTCAGTGCATCGCCTGTGAATTCCGCCGTCAGGTCATTCCTCTGGAGGAATGCCCGGGCACCCAAGGTAGGGTCAAAGCGAAGCAAATGCCAAGTCAGATCAAGATAGCGTTGAGCGTGAGAGCAGAGCTCAAGCCACGTGAACCGGAAACCGTTAATTTCCGACTCCTTGATCTGCTGAGCCAGGTAGTTCAATTTGGCATTGACAGGATCGGGACGTGTGTCCTTTGCCATCTTGAACAAGTTTTGGGTCAAATTGTATCTCCCGTGGATGCGTAGGAGAAGACCCTGATCCGTCCGGACTGTGGTGGAACGTAGTTCTGAGCACAGTTGGAAGACACGGGAGTTTCCCGGGATCTTGAGGGCAACCTGTAAGTCATCGATGATGACGTGGTTCCCTGACATGGACGCAGTGTAATTTCCCTTGGGGTGATAATGACACCGCGCTGTGAAGTTTTGTGCAGGCCAGACAATGACCCCGTCTAGAGTAGTGCACTGACCTGCAGTGGGACTGCATCCACCTACATCGCCTAAGGTGCTTAGGGCCGTAGCGCCGTCCCACGAAGCGACTTGTCCCTCCTCGATGAAGAGGTTAGTCACTATCTTGCAGACGTCGCTGCAGCACCATTCGTACATCACTTCCAATGTTTGGTTTGTGCTATAAAAACCAGGGCGAATGCCGACAAGTTTTTGTGAGCCAAACATTTTAGTGTGATGTGCTAGCATGCAGGCCGCAGGCGCTAAGTGCTGAGTGGTAATGACGTCTGCAGTGATGCCCCTAGAGCCGAAGAAACCAGTGTTGGTGCAGACTTTGCAGGTGCGCAATGTGCATTTCCACGCTGTGGTTGTAATCGGGTCTGAGCTAGGGACATACACCGTAACATTCATGCTCCGCGGGCTCCATGAAGATTGCGGTGGTTTACACTCTACACGTTGGGGTAGCTCAAGTGGATGTCCGCTTCTTGAGAGACCACAAAATTGATACTGAGCCGCCGGTGCTGACAAACTCACCCCTAGAAACAGTGATGTTACCAAGGTCAATTTTATTATCAAAGACAACTGTACAAACATGGTTTGTAAGTGTTCACACATTTTCACAAATCTGGCCTGAGGAGCAGTGTCAGATTTCTTCTTCGTCGCTGTCAGACGAGATGGGTTCCTGGCCGGGAAAATCGAGGACCAATCCACCACACGGGTGGATTTCCCGGAGGATACCGACTTTTGGCGACCGTGGGGCGACTGCCGTTGGGAACGGTGATTCCTCAACAATGCTGACATCTTCATTAACCAGACGTAAGGTCTCGTCGATGGCCATGTGTTCGACGACGGGCGACTTGGTCGCAGCGGTCGGAGATGTCTCTTGGGCTGGCGCCGGCGATTTGGTTTGGGCTGCTGCCGAGGATGTATTGTGGGCTGCTGCTGACGATGTATTTTGGGCTGTTGCCGGCGGTGTGGGATCATTTGCTGGTTCCTTGGCCGGAGGCGAGGAAGCAGTAATGTCCATTTCTGTTGGCAATGTAGCGGCAACAGGTGGCGCTGCTGTCGGTGATGTAGCGGCGACAGCAGGCAGGAGGATCCGACTGGCCTGTTCGACTGCTCGGCGGACAGCATCGACCGAAGGCGAGGATGGCTCCCCATCCAATAAGAACTTCTCGATGGGCGAGATTGTGATAGTCCCATTGGCAATGAACTCGAGTGCCCGTCGGGCGACGTTGGGTCATAAGAGTCGCATTGATACAGGTGCCGCGAGCACCACGTCGGAGGCCGTGAGCACTTCGACATGCGATGGCTCGTTGAGCAGAGTCCACGGCAAATGCGGGTATTTCTTGGCCAGGTCAACTGACCAGATGGCCAACATCGTGTCTTGGACGGGCGATGGCGCAGTGAACAAGAAATCAATAGAGTCGTAGACTGAGATAGATTTCCGGTTCCTACTCTAGGATCACCTGAAGAAGAAGGTAATATACCTGACAAATTCATGGGCTCGAGCTGGTGGAGGACTTCCATGGCCGAATCCGTGAGGATCGAAGGCAGCGGTCCTGGAGGGATGATGCGGGCCGGTGGCGCCGGAGACGTTGTATTTGTGGCTGGAGCTGACTCGACAGTCGTGGTTTCGGGGATGCAATAGGATGCTAGGATGTTAGCGTGGCCAACAAACTGCGGTGTCGTCGAGGGGTCCATGGTGCATACCTTGGTGGTGGTGGTGGCAGCGGTATGTCCGATACATTTATCGGTACGGGTACCCGAGCTGCTTGGACCACTGAAAATCCAATACTGATTACGCAGACAGGATAACACTGTTGTGAAGGATCTGTCAGGTGTTCAGCAAGTGCCTCATCATCCAGATCAAGAGGATCTGGATGAGGAGGGCCATGGTGGCCCCAACGGCATTGTTGCGACGTATGGGCTGCCGATATTGGTTCCCCATCCCGTTAGGAGGGTGATAACCATTTCTCTGATGATACACATTTGTCCCCTGGGAAGAATAACCAGTATTTTGGTAGTCATTCTCACCTGTGTTTGCCGGATTGCGCTGCGGACAGGCAGTTGATCGGTGCACTCGCACTTGACGACAATGAGGGCATGGCCTATCACATCGGTCCGTGGGGTGGGCACGTGTACGGCAAAAATAACAGCGACCACCGTTAGCGGTGTTGTTACTGGGGGCGGCACCGGTGGGACGCTGGGCCCGGCAGTCGGCATCGCTATGTGTACACAGTCCGTGGAAGGAGTACGTTTGAAGGTGTGCTCCCGACGAGCGTCGCCCGGCGGACTGATTTGGTGTTGACGGCTGTGGAGGCGGCGTCTGTTGGATTGGCGCTGGTGCACGTTGCTGGGCTGTAAGCTTCGCTACGTGGGCCGTTAGCCTGGCCATTTCCTGTTTCAAGCGGCGAACCTCATCGGCGGAGGATGACAATGTTTGAGCGTTGCTCTGACGACCGTTAGTGCTTCTGTTAGGCATATCGGGATAATATCCGGCGTGTTTAGGTTCTGAAGAGAAAACGGCGTTAGATGGTGCGGTGTACCGAATCTCGTCCCGAAAGATTTGGGATTCTGCGTAACAGGCTGCCTTGAGTGTCTCTTCAAGAGTCGTAAACTCCCTAAACTTGATACTATCTCGGAGGACCGGTTTCAATCCACGCAGAAAGATAGGTTTGATGATAGAATCTCTGACATCCATCGCGAGATCTGGATATGCTACCCTGGATAGTCTCTTGAGGTGCTCAAGGTAGACTATCGCGGACTCTGTCCGCTTCTGCAGTCGATCTTGGATCAGCTGCTGATGCAGATCAGAGTCGCGCCCTACCGGAAAATCTCTCCGTAGAAAAGCATGAAAATCTCTCCGTAGAAAAGCCGTGAACTCTTCGTAGCGGGTAGGTATTGGAGTGCTGCTGCTAAAGTCCCGGTAGGAGGCGAGAGCAGGACCCGTAAGGCATGACTCCAGAAAGGCGATTTTATACGCATGATCCGTTTCGCTTACACCCTGGAGTGTAAAGAAACGAGTAAGATGCGATATAAAATCTGTGATAGACTCACCAAAAGCACCAGAGAAGGTTGGAGGGGCCATAAAGCTGGACATGGGAGGGTGCCTCCGACCATTCATGGCCTCTAACTTTTGGTTGAGGGGTCCAAGAGAATTCTCAAATGCTGCCTGGACCTTGTTCTCGATCTGTGAAGGGAGATCAGTTTCCGACTTCATGTCCGAGGGTTCGTTCTCCCGTAAGGTGGTTAGAACAGACGTCCTTGCTGGTGAAGCAATTAAGTCAAATTGAATAGAGAGCGGCTCACTGGTCTGTACAGGCTGGGTACTGAGACAGCAGGAACGACGAGGTGTCTCTATTGTGTAAAGTGAAAGTGAGTACTACTTTTGAATTCGTGGTGAAAGAGCGCGTGAATTCGAAAAACGCGTGCGCGACGGCGTTTGTGACGTAAACTTGGTTTAGTTTAAGACTAGCGACCACGAAAATGGAGCTAGAATGGGAATAGGATTGTAAGATGCAAGATCAGAGTACACCAGGGTGACGCAGAAGGGAATTTATCTGGTCGCCCGTGATGGATCTAGGCATGGCCTGAAATATGGGGAATCGATCCCGACCAAAAGGATGTAGAGTTGAGGCCTGGACCCGGCAATTAGAATAGCCGAAAAGGACAGAAGAATAGATATAAGAGGAGAGAAAAGGCGGTTTTCCTGCCGAGAAATAAGATGACGGATGAACCTGCTCAGGAGGGATTTTTCCTGGAGGTTCGACCGTTTGTACTAGTTTACAAACCTTGGGGCGAGGCGGACTCATAGCCGGCAAGATCCTACTCACCAGGAGTAGCGCATAAAGTGGCATAAAGTGAAAAGGATGTGGACAACTGAAAATGAACTTAAAAGGGAGCAATAAAAAGGGACAAAACTAATTTACAAACCCAGTTACGCAAAGGGGTTGCGCAGTTACGCAACGGGCCTCACTCGCTAGGAGCGATTGCAATCTCTGTACAGTGTGATGGACTATACAGAGGTTCCGTGTTGGACGACATTCGCAAGTAACTTACAGCCGTGTCCGAAATGGGAGCCCGCATTCCGGACAGAATGGACACTCTCCAGGAGTATTATATACACCTGGTGGCCGGGTTGCCGATCACTGAGATGTAATGAGGCTCGCAGGTCACACAGTGGAAGAGAGAGAGGGAGCACGGGTACCAAGGGTGCTATTCTGACACACTCAGTCAGTTAAGATGAATTACTCTGGATGTTTTGAGGGCGCACCCGAAAACATCTAAGGGATCACGGGTACAAGGTGTCCCTGGGTGAATTATTGAGTGTAAATAACTGAGGCGGACCCAGTTATGTATTGAGGCGTACTCAATACCTTCGCTGAGGCGGACTCAACAGTGCCTATTGTATTACATGACTAACAGGGGTGGACCGCGGAGGCGGACTCTGGGTCAGTGGCGACTCTAGCGCGGGCATCGTTAAGCCAGTTAACGAAGGCGTTCAAGTGAATAAAATATGACAGGGGGTCCTATACACTCTAGGCCCAACCGGAGGCTGTGCCGCGGTCCCTTGGGAACCACTACGGCGGGGACACTAAAGAAGATCTATGTATGACAGCTCGATGAGATGAAAGAGAATGAGTGAATTTAGATAAGAAATTTACAAGAAGGCTGCCGAACCCTTGCAGACGTCAGACACAGGCAGTACCGACTGCAAATGCCTGCTGTCTGCATGAGTCAAACAACCAACCCAGCTGAGGCTGAGTGTAACTCGTTCAAACCTGCAGTTAAAGCTTAAAGGCAGCCACGTGCTGATCAACAGTGCCGCTACCCGGGCGGACAACCTGATCAGTACGGACTAGAGAGCATCTCAGGTTGTATGTGGACTGATGTTTCCCAGGCATCAGTCCCAGACACACACGAACCCTTTGGCAAGAGCAGTAGGTGATAGGACCATGCGCCAGCAACCACCTAGGACTCAAGTGGAATACTCATAGGACCGACAGTAACCTGGTGCTGACGTCAAAAGGTAGGGGGTATGAACCAACACATGACCTTGGTGCTGACTACAGGTGCCTGGGATAAGAGTATTCAAGTATCATGTCGCAGTTGCAGATGCCAGGGGTGAGTGCCTAAGGCCAGCAAAACCCCTGCAGTAGCACGTAATGTTACCATTGCAGACGTCAGAAATAGGATCATGTAACCTCAATTCCTGCTGCGAGAACATGATACATTGTCATTGCTGACGTCAACAATAGGGCCCTGAAGCCAACTATCGGCATACAGCAACACGTGATGGTGCCGTTGCTGACGTCAAAAGGTGGAACCGAGGGTCTGATACCTTAAGTCAATGACGTGAGATGCAGTTGTTGCAGACGTCAGATGTGGCACCCGTAAAACCTGCACATCTTTGAATAGTGACACGGTGCGTCACCATTGCTGATATCACAGATGGGGGTGCAGGAGACCAGCCAAAACTGTTGCAACAATGTTAGCTTCAGCTGTTGCAGACGTCAGAAGTCAGTACTGCAGGAGTATTAACTTAAACAACAACACGTAATGTCACCCTTGCTGACGTCAGGAGTAGAACCCGGAGGGCTACCCACCCCATAAAGCAACAGCAAGTGAAGCGGCTGTTGCAGATGTCAGTGGTTGCATCCATGAGGCTGAACCACACAACAACAACAACCCGTAACGTTGTTGTTGCTGACGTCAAAGAGCATGACCCGTAAAGTCTATGGTCTAGATGCAACAACCCGAAAATAGAAGAGAACAGACCTTACAGTAAGTAGAAATGAAAAAGAGAGAGAGACTTACGTAAGGGTGTCATACTGTAGTGGTGGCGGAAAAACGGAAATTTTTTTTTTTTTTTTTTTTTTTTACCACTCAGATGACGGAGGAGGGAGAGAAATGGAGGAAAGAGAAAAAAAAATAAGCACAAAGGCAGAAAGTACGAGATTTGGACATACGCGTGTTAAATGTGTAAACAGTAGGTGTAAAATTTTTTGGGCCGGAAAAGTGAGCAATTCCGACAGTTTCCGCCGACATACAAAAATACTGTACACAGTTAACAGATCGCAGCCACGTATGACATCCAGAATCATACATGGAGGGTGTACGGTATCATGGGGGTCATGGACCACCACCAATCAGAGAGGCCGTAAACCCCTACAGCTGTGATACCAGTACCCGCGTATGGGTATACTGTAGTTACAGTACGGGAATGGACACAGGCGTACTGTAACGGCACCCACCCTGAGGGTTACAGTATACCACCCAAAAGAGAGAGGGGGAGAAATAAAGGGAAAAGAAACAGATAAAGTAGTTTACAACACAGACTAAGTATGTAGAATATACAGGATTATTCAGAGGAGAAATACAGAATACTCGATATATAACTCAACTCTGGGGCAAATAACTCGACTCTGAGGATAAAGAACTCGACTCAGGGGGACTTTATTACTCATAGGGGCGATACACACGCATGAGATAATTATTTACACATATAGATCACATTTAGATCACTCGTAAGGGGGATTTCCATCTTACAGTAATTAAACTTGATTTTAAGGGACAAATTCCCGACCTACAGTAATAAATCTCTGTGGCACGGGAAAGATTTCCGACTTGCAGTAATAACACTCGACTTGAGGGGAAGTTTCCGGCCTACAGTAACGGTAATCCGAAATAAGGGACATTCCTGACCCATTAGGCAGTAAACCCGAATTTGGGGGGTCTCCGACTTATTGGATGGCTAGTACCCGATTTTAAGGAGGCTTGTCCGACTTAAAATGGGAATTGACCGGACCTGGGGGTAGTTCCGACCCAAGGGTGAAGTTTTTTGCACTTAAGGGCGAGTGCCAGACTTAAGGTCGATTTTCCAGCCTCGCCATGTCACGTTTGACGCCTTGTCACGTTTGTGCCGTGTTTGATTGGGGGAGCTGGGGAGGTTTGGGTATCACATCAGGTAGTACTGTGTTTTAGACGTCACATTGATGGTGAACCATATCAGATTGATCCTATTACAGTGAGTAATAGGCTGTGACTCCTGATGGATACTGGCATTTTCCCCAGGCTCCCCTGGTTGGCGTTGGGGCCTAACCTGGCTAATGGTGGCTATAGGGAGACCCATAGCTGGTGCTTTCTGGTGTTGTCCTGGGGTCTTACTGTAGGGTAAAGGACAACGCCGCCAGGCTAGGTGCGACAATCCCCGAGTCCTGCTCAGTGAGAGTGGGGACAGGGTCACCCGTAAAATGACCTAATTTGTGGGACCCGGTTATGAACCAGACAGCCCCTTTTTAGCCCGAACCTGAGAGGTGGAGGCCCTACTGATCTGTGGAAAACCTGGGAAACCGACTTAAGAAGGGTTCCCCAACAAATACCCCACAAATAACAAAAATCCCCTGAGAAGACTCACCTAGTCCTGCTTCTCAAGCGATTCGACGAATCAGGTGGCAAGTCCCTGGATACTTTCGGTCTTCTGGCACTGGAGCAGGGATGCGATCCACACGGGTCCTAGCGACGAGTTTCGGCTATCGGGAGGCGATTCTCCAACATTCTTCTGCTAACCAGGGCGGTCGGACACCTGGCACTGATGGGCAGCGGGTACTGTAGTCGGGTAAGCGGCGGACGTGGTAGAAGGGTATAAATTTATGCAAATTTATATGCTATAAGGCGGCGGACGCAGTAAGAGTAGATATTCGAATTTATTCAAATTAGGCAACAGGCTGCGGATGCTGACAACAAAATCGGACGCAGGGGTAAACCCAGGAATGAGCAAAAAACTAAAGAAACATGTCCTTTTAAGGACATGTTTGGCTACAGCTGCAGCTTGGGCGGAGTTTCTCGGCGTCCAAGCTAACTTCTGCAGCTAGATGCGATGCAGAAGATGCCTATGAGCACATAGACATTTTTTCGTTCACATGTGTTTAGCACTGAGGCCGGCTGCAGTGCCTATGCTAAGCATATGAACGTCTTTAGCTAAACTTCTTAGCTAGTCGTTTTTGCGTAACAAAAACGACGCTAATTTTTGGTGATAAGAGGTGCATGGAATGCACCAAAAATAGCCATGTGCTCGTGGAGCACGACTGGCGGAAGTTTTTAGCTAAAGGGCCTACTGTAGCCTGTGTTCATAAAGAAATAAAAATACAACAAAACGAAACATAGAAATGCATGGAAAATATAAAAACGAACACAAAATGCATGTGTAGAAATAAAATAAACGAAAACATGAATAAGTAATAAACAAAACATGAAAAAAGTAAATTGTTGACATGATTTGAATCACGTGATGTTGGGGAATTGAGGGGCACGTGACATAGATAATCAGCACAAAATATAGTGTGTTTACTAAAAGGTTCCAACGAAGTACATAATTTTCGAACAGGAGCGTATAGCAGCATAATGCAAATGTAAAACTGCTCCTGAAATTTGCGTACATAAAAACACACATATTTGGCGCCAAAGTAAGACTGCGCCAAAGTGACATGGGCGCCAAAGTGCGATGGGTGCCCCAGTAAGATGGCCGCCAAGTTGCGACACAACACTTTAAAACATTGGAACATAGAACACAAAAAAAATTACAAAATTGAACAATCAACACTACAAATAATTAAAGCACTATTGATGTCCGTCCTATTCTTAGTTCAGTAAAAACGGCTGTTATGAACAGTTATAGATGTTCCAACCTGCCTAGCTTTTATTTGTCAATGAGCCAGAAATTTCAGCAGGAAAAAATTCACGGAGCTTTGAGAAACTCAAAGCCACATTTCGCCGAAAAAATTGGAAAATTTCGTCAAGGAAGTGAACATTTCGTCAGCGAAATCTCGTAAACGAAATTTTCTTCAGGAAAACCCCAAAAAAATTTCGTCAATGAAGTCTGGAAATTTTTTCAATGAATTTCACTGATGATTCAAGTTCGGGAGCTGTAACGTACCTGCTAACCCAGTACTGTAAATATATAGCATACTGTATGTGGTAGACATTTATTAAATATTATTTCATTTTCCTATTTCATCATCTCAAGGGTGTCTGGGATTCATACCCAAACATTCCTGTAAAATTACGTGAAGTACTTTATTTTGATCCGTTCACACCCCAGTATCCCAATTAAGATGCCCCAATTAATTTGCACAAACAGCAGCTGGTCCCCTAGAACCTACACTAAACCACACATTCCATGGCTACCATAATCCCCCATAAAAATCGTAAACAACACCTGCACACAGTAAAATAAGTAAAAGTCCCGCCAGACAGTAGTCTCAAGTGCAACAGTAGCGACAGTCCCACAAAACATGTGTATAAAGAGAAACCGATACAGGAAGCATGCACAGAAGCACAGAGGTGTGGCTAAGCCACCCGTAGGAAGCGAGCAAGACACGAAAAGCATACCATACTAGAAAAGCATTGAAAGGGGTGACTAAATTAACAAGAATAGTAAAGCAGGAAGCAACGATTGGCGGAAGAAAATGGACAGAAGCACGACCTCCCGCAACACCCAGGGAGTGGCCAAAAACGTCATATTTGAAGAGAAGCAAAGCGTGATTTTATTATTGTTGTAATTTTCAATTTTCGGTTCCTGCGGTCGTTTCGTTATAATTTGCAAGCAGCCATTTTTTCGAAAGCAATTAAACGGAGTCGTATTTTTATTTGCAAGCGAGCACGCCGTCTATTTTTGTATAATCGACAAATCAAAGGATCATCCAACCCGTCGAAACCGTATTGTTGAATCGTCCCGTTCCCCCCATTCCGTTGTACGCCGTTTCGACTGTCCGTAATTGGATAAAGTAAAGTGCTTCACAAAATCTGGTCATTACATATTTTGGTGACCATACCGTACCGTTAACCACTGGAACTCCCTGCCCCCAATTAGGTGTATCCTTTATCCGGGCATCCCAAAGCAGTAGATAATACAGTAGTAATCAATTCCTACAGTAAGACAGATACTCGTAGAAAGCAAACTGGAAACCCCCTTCAACAAAACATTAAGCGATACATTTGTACGAATACAGCATGAAGCAAAAATTGAAGCATTTAAGCAGAAATCCCAGGGTAAACCAAGAATGACCCACTAAACGCAAGATCATTTAGGAGAAATCATTAGAGAACAGATAAACGATTTATTTTCTGAACATTTTCGTACTCTACGCACACAATTGAATCAGAATACAGTAAACCCTATCCTAATTGATGATCTAAGAACAGCAAATATTCATTATAACATGGCAAATAATTTTTACGCGAAACCTACAGTATTCACGGGCGGCATGACCCAACATTTTGGTGAATGGAATAAATGATTAGAACAATTCATGGCACTCCAAGGCATGAAAGATACAGATGTACAGTTAAAGTTGGCATGTTTAGAGATTCATTTAGGAGGAGCCGTGTTAGCAAAATTCAAAAGTTTAGCCAATTCCGAAAACCCTCCCAACACATATGAGCAGTATAAAATCGCATTACAGGCCTTTTTCCCAAACAATCGAGATTATGAGCTACATCAACAATTTTTATGCGAGAGAAAACAAAAACGATTTGAAACAGTAACTGAATTCTTGTTTGATCTGGAACACCTCGCAACCCTCGCCTACCCTAACTTTAACACAGAGGCACGGGAAACGATCATAAAACCCCTTTTTGTAGAAGGTATGCAAAACGAAATCAGGGAAGCAATTAAGTATAGACGGTTCCCAACCTGAAAAGAAATGTCAGATGAAGCAGCTTACATTGAACAGCAAATTCGTAGAAATGAGCTAAACTCCAACACCCTTCCATTTATACCCCCAAAACCCGAACCCATCTTTTCCCTAACCAAAAATACAGACCAACAGGACCTTTTACACCAATTAGAACAGCAAGTAAAAGATTTACAGTTGCAGATCAAACAAAAATCCCAACCTCCACAACAGAGTAACTACAACAGTTTCAGTAACAATACTTTCAGCAGGAATAATGCTTACAGGAACAATACTACCCCTAGACAACCCACATGCTTTCAGTGTGGACAACTTGGACAAGTAGCTCGCAATTGTAAATCAGTAGGCACCTGACAATCATGTGAAATTTGTTTTCGTAATAATCACAGTACACGTGATTGTAAAAGCCGATGCATCCACTGCTCCCAAACAGGACATAGATCTGATAACTGCCTTTCAAAACCCTACTCAAAATTTCAATGTTTTCTATGCAAGCAGAGAGGTCATACAAGTAGGTACTGTCCGAATCAACAAAGTCATAATATTCAAAATTGCATTGAGTGCAGGCAACCCCAACCCCTAATAGATATTGATGACCCTGCATACTCAACTTTACCCGCCATAACTAACGGCCCTCAGACTACTTTAGGAACTATAATGCCCACCACTCAGCACCCTAGTCAAGAGGAGTACGTCCTCGACCTGGATGTACCCGATTGGTGCGCCATGTCACCACCCCTGATGCCCGAAGCCGCCAAAATCGAAAAATGGCCGCCCATCATCCTGGCAGACTACAAAATCCCCCGAAAACAGGACACCAAGTCGCCCACCGCCCCTGATACTCCATCGAAAACCGGCCGTAATCTCTTGTCCGTCCTACTAGGCCTCACCCCTGAACCTTACAGATTCCCCCCCGGCCAAACACTATTGCCGACCCCCATGAGTAAGCGACTCCAAACCCCATCCCATAACTCAACTTCAAAAGTTTTACAGACTGTTCAGATTGTAAACCGTCCACCCCCTCAACACAACAACGCAAAACAACAACAGCCATGCCAAACTGACCAGAACGAAAAAATACAGTGCCCCGCCACCTCCACTAAAACATTGTATTGGCCGATGTTTTGTATATTTCTTTGTATAATAATCCCCACATCGTGTAGTGCCCAATTTCAGATCTGTGGAACTTCATTGAGCGGTCCCTCGGTCAGCATACCAAAACTTGTATCATGCATGCCCCCTTCCACAGTAGACAAACCGGTACAGACATTCGGAAAAATCTATATCCCCGAAACTAAGCCTCACATAACAGATGCATACAAATGCAGTGTCCGCAAATGGAAAATTTGTACTAATACAGGATTTTTTTGCTCAAAAGGTATTGTCTTGGACCAAACCAAAATGCAAAATCTTAACCCGCTTGTTTGTAAGGCAATCGTTATAGACAAAGAACACAATGGTCAAAAATTATACGAAACCCAACCAGGATTTTGGTCAACAAATAACTCCCTAAGCGTAGAATACACATGGTGTTGTACAGACCACTGTACATCGGTCACTAACGTCATCATAGAGATAGGACAAATAGCATC
Organism: Romanomermis culicivorax; assembly: GCA_963922205.1. Lineage (NCBI taxonomy): Eukaryota > Metazoa > Nematoda > Enoplea > Mermithida > Mermithidae > Romanomermis > Romanomermis culicivorax. The sequence continues at coordinate 247,235 of CAWUHX010000347.1, forward strand.
TTGGAATGGAAAATCTATGACAGGTACATTAGGTGACCTGGAGTCATGCAGACCAACATCAGGCCATTGTGTAATGACTGACGGGTCCATTATCTGGAATGAAACAGCATTCGAAAACTTATGCCCCTTCGAATACAAAAATACACATCCCATAAAACTGATGCAAACCCACATGATAATAGAAGAGCTACAAGGTGCATTCTCCGTCAAAAACACACTCTTTTCGAACCCCAACTGCCCAGAAATCTAAGACAGTGTCCTAACTGAACAGGGCATTGCTGTACAATTAGATAAAAGCACCCCACATCGTAACGCCTTTTTAACCCCAAAAACCAACAAACTCATACTACACTCTACGATTTTGATGATTTTAAACTGATTAACGCAAAACTAAACTATCTAGCGGATAAAATCCAGGAATTCGAGATCCAAAATTTCAAAAACATCTGGAGTGAATTATGCAGGCAGGGGCAGCATCACCTTGATCTAGTATGGCAAATTTTGCGCCTTGATGCAACCCTTGGGGCGTGTGCATTCCTACAATGAACCGACATAATAGCAGAATTCACAGGAGAAGCCCTCACAGTCTGGCCCTGTAAACAAGTAAACGCATCTAAAGTCTTTTACAACCATAAAATCAACCAAACATGCTACAAACTTTTACCCATTCTCATAGGAACCAAACTCATGTTTTCGAACCCAGGAGGAAACGATTTGACCCCTTTCTCACAAACGGTCGACTGCCATCACATGCATGTAGCCCTTTACAAACAGAATAATACATGGGTCAGCGAAACAGGATCCCCGCATGTCACAAATCTACCTTAAGAAATTGTCTGGAACCAAAATTTCTCCCTTTTCCATTTTAACACACCCGCAATTTTCCATGATCAACTTGCAACAATTTCGACAAATTTACTCTTTTTGAAACAATACATTTACAAAACTCACACACTCGAAAACGTTGTTAAAAAACTCATCAATTACACTGCCCAAATGTCCCTTAACTCAGATACAGTTTACAATATGATCTCAGGCAGTGGCCAAGCAATGGGAAATACCCTCTCTGGCGCCGGTCAAGGCATAGAACATGTAATAACTGGTACTACCCAAAGTCTCACAGAGGTATTAAATAATTTACTCAAAGTACCCCTACAAATCATCATCAATCTAGCCGTCATTACTGTAGTCATTGCAGGCGTCTTTTACTCTTTTCTCATTCTTCACAAATATTTCCCTTCCCCAAAGCATCAGGTCACAAATGAACATGCGTACAAAATACCATCACACAACAGATGTTTACATGAGACCATTCCCCCATCATTCGGCCATGCTCTCTTAGAATTAGCTAATCGTCATGGGGCACAAACGCAGCAGAAATATGTCGTTGTCGATATTGATACCCCCAGAACTCCTGCAATTGAACTCATTAATCAAATTCGCCAATCTGGATCAAATAAGCCACCCCAGAATGTACCTGAGAAACATACCCCTCACATTCCAATCACACTTAATGGGAAGCTAATTACAAAAGGCATGATTGACACTGGTGCCGTATACTCACTCATTGACTTGCGAATGGCTCAAATCCTACAGCTAGACATGAAACCCCCGCTAGTCCAAGTCAAAGCAGCAAATAACCTTCCGATTCACTTTGTGGGAACCACTTTTGTTGCAGTAACAGCCCAAACTATCCAGGAAACAATAATCGTCCATGTTCAAAAAGATTGCACAGCAGATGTCCTTCTAGGCAAAAACTTTCTCAGTCGATTTTCGGAATACACTATCAACAATCAGAAGTCTCAGGTCAAATTTGGCAATGTCATACTACCCTGCGATGGCCTAGAATATAGCCCCCTTTCGACGCATGGTGGAACCTATCTAGACGAAAAATTAGAATTACCACCCCGTACAGTAACCGAATTTACTGTCCCCTTGCCCAAATTGTACCTACAAGTTAAATAGCTTGAATTTACTCAGAAACCCAAACAGAATCTCAAAGTTCATTTCACAGCTTGTGTCTCTGAGAACCAAAACAGTCGCATACGCATATCAGTCTTAAATACACAAGACACAATCCAAACTCTTTACCCTGGAACATGCATCGGTACAGTCCCATGTTACATCCCAAAACAAGATGCTTCCGCTAAAGTAACCCCTCGACCCAAAACCATCCAAACCGTTTTGATACATTCACATGGTTAGAAGAAAATGTTAATTTAACCTCCAGTGACCTCACAGAAACCGAAAAACGCAACTTCTACGTGCCCTATCCAAGTACCCTCATTATATGCTAAATCCAAAATGGACGTAGGTAGAACCACCCTTGTTTCACACACAATCGACACCAATGGCTCCCAACCCATACGTAGACACCTTTTTCGGACTTCCCCAAAACAATAGCAAATCATACAAGCAGAAGTTGAGCAACTCGCAGCAGCAGGTGTCATAAGCCAGAGCAATTCTCCATGGTGTACCAATACAGTTTTAGTCCCCAAAAAAGATGGTGGCCATCGTTTATGCATTGATTTTCGAGGCCTCAATAAGGTAACCAAAAAAGATACCTACCCCTTGCCCGGCATAGACGAAATTCTAGACACCCTGCGTGGCATGAAATATTTTACCTCTCTTGATCAATCCAATGCCTATTATTCCATTCCCATTGCACAAGCAGATAGAGAAAAAACTGCATTTAATTACTCAGCCGGACAATATCAGTTCAACTATCTCACCTTCAGTCTCACCAACCCCCCAGCCACATTATAAAGGCTAATGGATGTCATCCTTTCTGGATTGCAATGGAACACATGCCTTGTATATCTCGACCATGTTTTAGTCTTCGCAGACTCCCATGCCCAAATGCTGGAACATTTAGACACTATTCTCGCCCATTTCTCCCAAGCAGGCCTTAAACTAAACATACAAAAATGCAAATTCTGCCAGCCCCAAGTCCAATACTTAGGCCACATCATTTCTCAGCAGGGCATTTCGCCAGACCCCAATAAGGTACAGTCCATTTATGACATACCCACGCCAAAAAGCTCCAAAGAAGTTAAGTCATTCCTTGGCCTAACTTCTTATTATCGCAGATTCATCCCGAACTGCTCCCAAATTTCTAGCCCCCTCACAGCGCTACTCAAAAAGAATTCGGAATTTTCCTGGGGGCCCCAACAGCAAAACGCATTCACTAAACTCAAAGAGTTGCTTATTCATGCCCCAATACTGCAACATCCCGATTTCACAAAACCGTTCATTTTGCAAACTGACGCCTCCAAACTTGGAATTGGCACCATTCTCAGCCAACTTGACAGTAAAAGTCAGGACGGCCCCATCGCTTTTGGGAGCCGCACATTGAAACTCGCAGAACGCAACTACCCAATAACTGAGTTGGAAACCCTTGCAGTAGTTGAGTTTATCAAGTATTTCCGCCCCTACCTTTTCCAGCAACATGTTATTGTACACACTGACCATACTGCAGTTCAGGCAGTCTTACAAAAAGAAAACCCATCCCCTTGTATCGCCCATTGGGGATTAGCCCTCTCCAGTATTCAGCTAGACATTCGACCTAAGAAAGGCACTGCTAACCACAATGCAGATGCTATTTCTTGTTTCCCCTCAGAGACAGCGAAGCAATCCTTTGATTTTGAGCAACTCGAAACCCGCCCTGAAATATCCACCATCAACTCTGTTCTTGAGGCCGAAGCAACTGAACAAGAAGAGCAACAGAAAAATTTTGCTGAACTTCAATGCACTGATGCAACTGTCAAAAGTATTTTAGCAAAAATGGCCAAATAACACCCCCTTACTATGATCAAATTCGCAGTACATAAAAACATCCTCTTTCATATAGTCAACAAACAGGCAAAACTATACATCCCCAAGTCACAAGTCCAGCATCTCATCGCCTCACATCATGACAGCAAATTCACAGGTCATTTCGCTGCCCAGAAAACTCTCCACCTGCTCAGGCAAAAATATTTTTGGCCTTAAATGAGCCGGGATATCAAACGTTACTGCAAAACTTGCCACCCATGTCAGACACAAAAAGCCCTCCGGCACAAAATACATGCGAATCTGGTACCAATTCACCCGACTGGCCCATTTGATAAAGTCGGTGTTGATTGTATGGGGCCGTTACCCCTAACTGAAGATGGCAATGGATTCATTGTTGTCTTCATCAACTATTTCACCAAGTACGTGGAGGCATTTCTGATCCCTGATATCACTGCAGCCACCATCCCCAAATTATTCCTAACCAAAATTGTTTGCCGTCATGGCTCTCCATTGTGATCGTGGCTCTGATTTTGTATCCGATCTCTTTTTACGGATCACCAGTTTGTGCAATACTCAAAAAATTCATACCACCCCATACCATCCCATTGCCAATGGGGAAGTTGAGCATTGCAACCAGACCCTAGCCACCTGTATCCGCATGTACATCAATTCAAATCACACTGATTGGGATACTTATCTACCCTATGCCATTTTTTTCGATTAACATTCATAAGAATGATAGCACTTCGTATCCCCCATTTGAATTGCTCCACGGTAGACAGGCTAATCTTCCATCAGACGCAGCCTTAAATTTTTTCCCCACGTCCTACATGGTTGATTTAGACGATTATGCCCTTCGTGTAAAATCTCACTTTACAGAAGCACTCTCAACCGTACAGAAAAATTTACAAAAAGCCCAAGATCACTATACCCTTCAGTATAACAAGCATGCTCAGAACATCCATTACAAGGCAGGTGATCTTATTCTCTACAAAAATCATTCATGTAAACAAGGGCTGACTCCCAAATTCCTCCCTCGCCAAAATGGGCCCTATACAGTTAAACATTTCATGTACCCCAATGTTACACTCCAGCACCCCCGTAAGAATATCACACTTACAGTACATGTAAACGAGACAACCCCTTTTTACCCTCGGAAAGCACCTATCGAAACTGCCCCTACCCCTCCTCAACCTCGAAAGCCTTGAACGAGGACGTTCAACTCCGGAAGGAGGGAAATGTAACGTACCTGCTAAAGCAGTACTGTAAATATATAGCATACTGTATGTGATAAACATTTATTAAACATTATTCATTTTCGTATTTTACCGTCTCAAGGGTGTTTGGGATTCACACCCAAACATTCCTGTAAAATTATGTGAAGTACTTTATTTTGATTCGTTCACACCCCAGTAGCCCAATTAAGATGCCCCAATTAATTTGCGCAAATGGCAGCTGGTCCCCTAGAACCTACACTAAACCACACATTCCACAGCTACGGTAATCCCGCATAAAAATTGTAAACAACACCTGCACACAGTAAAATAAGTAAAAGTCCAGCCAGACAGTAGTCTCAAGTGCAACAGTAGCGATGGTCCCACAAAACATGTGTATACAGAGAAACCGATACAGGAAGCATGCACAGAAGCACAGAGGTGTGGCTAAGCCCACTGTAGGAAGCAAGCAAGACACAAAAAGCATACCCTACTAGAAAAGCATTGAAAGGCGTGACTAAATTAGCAAGAATAGTAAAGCAGGAAGCGACGATTGGCGGAAGAAGATGGACAGAAGCACGACCTCCTGCGACACCCAGGGAGTGGCCAAAAACGTCGTATTTAAAGAGAAGCAAAGTGTGATTTTATTATTGTTGTAATTCTCAATTTCCAGTTCCCGCAGTCGTTTCGTTTTTATTTGCAAGTAGCCATTTCTTCAAAAGCAACTAAACTGAGTCATATTTTTATTTGCAAGCGAGCGCGCCGTCTATTTTTGTATAATCGACGAATCAAATGATCGTCGAACCCGCCGAAACTGTATTGTTGTATCGCCCTGTTCCCCCCCGTTCCGTTGTACCCCGTTTCGACCGTCCATAATTGGATAAAGTAAAGTGCTTCACAAAATCTGGTTGTTACAGAGCTTCGAGAAACCGGCCCCAGATTTAGATTTCAGCCCAGGATTGCAAAATTTGAAAAATGGCATTCTCACATGATGCATTTGATTCCATCAGGGTATGTGTCCACTAGTTTATTTATTTTAAAATTACACACTGCGATCCTAAGTACAACACATGAAAAAACAGTAACATTACTGCTGATATCAATAAAGAAATTTTGTTGTTGATAAGTGGCAAATGTTGTAGTGTGTTTCTGCCGATTTTAGTGGATTTCGTAATTTCGTGTTGATTGTGAAGAAGCACGCGCGCGACTGAACTTTAGTGGACCATTCCAGGGTAGTTACTGTAGCTCTCAGATTCAGTTGGTGTGTCAGTTTTATTCATTATTAGTCACTGCTTCACTGCAGTCACTGCAAACCAAAGGTTTACCAATTTGGATCTTCACCATTGGATTTAAGTACTACTTCTCCTATAGTCCTTTTCGGGTAAGGATTAGGTGGTTGAAAGCTTGTGCATTGAGGTCGATTCCTGGCTATCTGTCTTGCCAAATCTTATTCACTTCTGACTCATGGACTAGGACAGGTATAACAGTATATTCTAACTCATGGACTAGGACAGGTATTCACTCCTGACTCATGGACTAGGACCTGATGGGTCTTTAACCCCTCATTTATTTCAAATATAACATAAACAGAACAAAAAAATTTTCTATAACGTATGATTCAATAGTGAAAATTTCTCAAATATTATAGCATTTGGGAATGGACAGAGTTCTTACCATGTAAAAAGTTGATTTTGTATTCCCCACTCTTTGGAAGAAATTTTGCACTTTTTCTACATCATAAAGTTTTTCCTTGCATGTCAAATTGAGCTAGCGGCACATGTTTATCGTTTCAAAAAAATGGGATTTGTCATTCTTTCTCAATCTCAGTCCTTGCTGTTTAGGAACAGCTGACTTTTTTCATTGTGGAATGACAAAGCGCAAGAATCCATTTTTTTACAGAAAAATCCAGCGCCAAAATGCCCATGTGAAGATATTCACTATCATTAAGTTAGTTGGCACCAAAGTGAGTGACTGACTGGTGATGAAATGGAGGCACCAAAACCTTGCATTCCAATTCTTTCTCACCTTTGCTTACACTAAAATTGGAATAAACTGTTAATTAGAGACTCTTCACCAACACCCAATAAAAAAATTTCGGAAGTAAGTTTGTACATAAGGTTTTTGGATTAAAGGTCATCTATACTTGCTTTTTCAGATGGAACACAATGTAATGCTATGGACACAACCTTACCAAATGGAAGAGAATTTTCATTCCATTTGGTTTGGCTGAACATTACCATTGGTCATTTTCTAGAAAATTACAGTTATCCTTTCTGATCAAAAGTAGATTTTCAGGCTGAACATTTCATCCTGTTGGGGATCCATTCCATTCCATGGAAAAAGGCAAGTTTAAATGGCCCTTTACAAACTCCATAGCAGTATGCAATCAGTCTTTTATCACCTAATGTTTCTGTCTACTGTTGTTCCTGAAATCAAGCATAGGCTTTTAGTCTATTTTCAAGTAAAGGCCAATCTGTAGGGCTGTTACCTGAAGCCATGACCATAGACATTCAATTTTTTCATCAAAATCTTGAGCCCAGGTCTCTTTCCATTGTGTTTCACTTTTCTTTCTGCTGTCCCATGCAATAAAATCAGAAAAACATGTTCTTTCTCAGGCGACACAGGGCAGTGCCTTGTCCTCCTTATGTTGATGAATTGGTTTTAACCAGTTAATGTTTCATTTTTTTCCCTGCTAGTAATTGTAAAAATTTTTCAGGCCCATTCAAAAAATGTTTTCCTTAATAACTCAGTCAATTTTAGAGATATTTAGTTCTAGTAAAGTTCATTGAGTGTGGTATGCTGATGGTCACAACACATACTCACTCAATCTTTTCTTAATCTTTACAAAAATGTTAGCAAACACCTTGAAAAAGCTGTCACCACGGTTAATGCTAAAAAAGGTCATAAAATACAAGCTGATTACCTCGGACGCTATAATATTACCAACATTTCTACTCTTGAACAGTTGAACATAGTGTTGTCACAATTGATGCACTAGACCCATCCGGCAGACTGCAAATTGTGTCCACTTCTTGCCTAAAAAATTATAATCCATGACTTATCAGAGACATCTTTTTAGCTGAGTCTGGTGGTCCTCCACGACCACTTGTGACTCCTAATAGTTGAGTTTTACGTCTTCACATAACTATATACATTTCTGTACATAACTATTTTTCACCTATTTACTAAAAGCTCTAAAACTTATACTTTCAGCACCTCCGTTACTGCTATTATATTGTGTGCGTGTTTACTACCCCCCAAAACAACCAAATTTTTCGGGTCAGCCTAACAGAGGCCATTCAAATGGTGAGAACTCAGAATATGTTTGAGGAAGTGTTTACTACCCCAAAATGACATCACGTTTAAGCTTTATGTGTATGTTTCATTTTCTTGGTCTTCCTGGATTGGCGCTTGTCCTCTGTCTGCCTCTGTGCCTACAAGACTTCCAGTGGTCAGTCGCCATTGATCTGATCAATTGTTATGCCTTGGCCTAGCTCATGTAACCTTTGACACCGAGGCTGGAGATAGTCCATAATCAAGACACTGTCTGTTCCAAAATTATTCGAAAAATTTCATGTTCCAAATCATCCACATTTTCCAACACTCAAAATACAACTAATTTTCCAAAAATTCAAAACTATTTCTTTATTTTCTCACACTTTCAGCCAAATCGATATTTTTGAATTTCCATCTCTGTTTAGTATCTTTCCCGAGTACCTGCTCTCAGTAGATCTTCCATAGTTTCAAAAAATGTTTACCTAAGATAACTCTTTTCAGAGTTCAACATCAAGAAGCTTGTTCGGGTAAGAGAGCTAGAGCAGTGGTACATGTCACTGTTTCAGCATTCTCCTAATTTTATTCCTTTGCCGGAGTTCGTATGCCCCAGCAACCTGAACTCCCCCTTGGCTGCTGTGCAGATGCCAAATTTTCGGGATACACTCTGATGGGTTTTGATATGGAGTCGACTCCCACATCAGATCTCCTCATATATGACAAATCTTCTTTTATTCCTTTTAACACTGAAACTAAGACACTTTCTCGCTGCATCCAACTCGCCTACCTTCACAACCGAGCCCTTGGTTAGCATTCTTTTAACATTTGACAATGACCATACCATTGTTGTGATGTTTGACGCCAACAATGACTGGTGTACTCTGCACTCTTTAGTTGGACCTTCTTATTGCACCACGAGGCAGAAGAAAGACCCTATGATTATCCTAAAGGTATCCATGGTTGAGATTTTTCGTCTCGTGTCTCGCATCAAAAGGGACCTTATACTTTTCAACAAAGCCTGACTTATTGGCTTTTTTCCCAAACATCGCACCCTTAAGGCTTGCATGTCGTGCATGTGGGTTGAGGACACCATTTGTCACACTCACAACTTTTCTGAAAATCCTATGTACTTTGTGACCCCATCCGACCATGAACTGGTGGGCCAGAAGCTTTTGTATGCTAGTCTGAATGCTATCTATCCAACTCTCCTGTTTCTCACTCTGGGGCACTGTGATTTCTTAGACGAGATTTACTTCGTGGCCCAAACGTTTCCACACGATGAGTTTGTCATATTTTCAGTCAAAAAAGCACAATTTTTTTATGATTTTCGAAAAATCTTTTTTCGTTAAAATTTTTATAAATTAAAATTTTTTCGTAAAAAATGTAAATTTTTGTAAATTTAAATTCGTAAAATTCGATAGGTTTGGCAATGCATGGCAGCCTAGAAATCGCCACTTGTTTCGCACGTGGCGCACGTTTTTCGAAAATAGATGCCTTACACGTTCTCGGACAGCACGGCCTACGTTGTAGAACAACGGAACGCCGCCCGGACGGCCAAAGTGAGATTTTTGATTTTGTGAAAAATTAAATTTTTTAAATTTTGGATAAAAAAATCTTTCCAATAATTTTTTAATTTTTTTATTTGTCGAATTTTTCAACTTTTTCATAAAAAAGTAAAAATTTTAGAAAGAATGCAAAAGAAACAAAAATGAGAAAAACGGAAGCAAAAAGAAAAAGATGACAATAACAGGAAAGAAAATCAGAAAAACAGAAATACGAAGAAAAAGAAAGCAGAAAACAGAAAATAAATACAGAAAAAAAATAAAAATAACGAAAAAGCATAGAAAAACAAATCAGAAAAAATACATAAAATGATTTGGAAAGATTAGAAGAAAAAAATGGCAAAAAAAGAAGAAACTGAAGAAAAGCAGCAAAAGTATAAACAAAAAACAAAACAAAGAAAGTAAAAGCGACAAAAAAGAAAAAGAAACACACTAAAAAGCGACAAGTAAAGAAGAAAAAAGACAAAACAAAAAAGTAACAAAAGTATAAATAAACAAGTAAAAATAACAGAATGAAAAAAGCGAAAAATTTGCATGACTAGAAAGACTAGAAAAAAAATAGAAACAAAGTAGAAAAGAAAAAGGAATAATTACAGAACAAAGAGAAAAGCTAGAAAACAGAATGATCAGAAAAAAGAAAATAAAAAAATATAGAATGAAGAGGAAAGAAATAGAAAAAAGACCAATTTTGAACGTTTTCTCGCAGATATGTAGAAAAAAGAAAAAAAGAACACAAATAGAAAAATAGAAGCCAGAATGTATAAAAAAGAGAAACGAAAAAACGGATAAGAGAAAAAGAAAAGAAAAAAGAGAAAAAAACAGAAATTGAGAAAAAAATTAAAAAGTATAACAGAAAAAATGAAACAAAAACAAAAAATATAAAAAACAAATAGACAGAAAGCAGTTGAAACAACATAAAAGAAATAAAGAAAAAAGTTCTTCATTTTTCAGGTATGGATAAACGATTATAAAGATATTTTCTACAAAGTGAGGCCTCGTGAGTGAAAAAAATCGCGTTTATTCTTGTGTTTTTTCCGTTTTAAAATGTAAAAAATACAAGAGATGGAAAAAATGTACACATAAGATTTTTACAAAAAACTGAATTTTCGGCTGAAATCCTAAAATTTTCAATTTTCAATCGCATTTGAGATACAGTTTAATACAAAAAACGGGAATTTTTCGCGAAAAAATTGAGAAAATTCTTATTTTTGGTCATTTTTAAATTTAAATTCGCATTTTTAAACGTCAAATTTGGCTTTTTGGTGTATTTTTTGTAAATGATTTATAATGCTAAAAGTACAAAAAATCTTTTAAAATTTGTACCAATTTTTAAATTTTTGTATAAGAAAGGTGGAAATTTCACGTATAGTCTTGTTTTTTAAGGTGCTACTAAGATGAAAAATGACACAAATATTAGGTGACTTGAAAATCCTGCACGTGAAGCCTTTACTGTACATTTTTTCACTCAAAAAAAATTCCAAGTGTTAGTTGAGTGTCGCAACTGAACTTAATCTCCATATGACCTACGGCTTGGTAGAGAATGCTGAAAATATAAAATAGTACTTGCTTGATTCATTATTTGGAAGCATTTTATAAAAAATAGACTATAGAAAGAGTTAATTTTTTTAATTTTTGAGTTACATTTGTATTGTTAAATGTCAAATTTGAAATTTGGGTGATTTTTTTCAGTCATTGATGATGTGAAAAAAATTGAAAAGCCTAAGATTTTTACAAATTTCTAGATTTTTGTACAAAAAATGCTTAAATTTCGACCTGAAAAGGTTAATTTTAATTTTTTACAGTTTAAACTTGTGTTTTTTGACGTCCGATTTGAAATTTGTGTAATTTTTTTAGTTATTTATAATGCTGAAAATACAAAAAAAACTGTAAAATTTTTACAAATTTCTAGATTTTTGTGCAAATAAGCTGAAAATTTCACCAAAACAGTTAATTTTTTGAATTCTAGAATTCAAATTTGTATTTTTGACATCAGATTTGATATTTGTGATTTTTCCAGTAATTTATAATGCAAAACATCAAAAAACAAAATTTTTACTTATTCCTGAAACTTTTGTACGAAAACGCTTGAATATTCAGCTAAAAAATTTAATTTAAAAAAATTTTTGACTTTAAGTTTGTATTTCTTGACGTCAGATTTAAAATTTGTGTAGGTTTTCCAGTGATTTATAATGCTGAAAATACAAAAAAAATAAAATTTTACAAATTTCTAGATTTTTGTACAAAAATACTTGAATTTTGGCTTGAAAAAATTATTTTTTCGCATTTTCGAGTTGAAATTCGTTGTTTTTTTTGACTCAGATTTGAAATTTGAGCGATTTTTTCACTGACTTTTGATGCAAAAAATACAGAAAAAACTATAAAAATTGTAAAAATTTCTAGATTTTTGTACAAAAATGCTTGAATTTCGACCTAAAAAAATTAATTTTTCGAATTTTAGAGTTTAAATTTGTATCTTTTGATGTCAGATTCGAAATTTGTATGATTTTTTCAGTCATATCCAATGCAAAAAATTGAAAAAAATTAAATTTTTACAAATTTCTGAATTTTTGTACTTTTTTGTTGTAAGATTTTTATAAAATTTAAAAAAATTTGATTATTTTTATTTTTGAGTTCAAGTATTTTTTGACGTCAGATTTGAAATTTGAGTGATTTTTCTGATTATTTATTTTGCAAAAAAAGAACTAAAAAATTGTATAAATTTGCAAATTTTTGTACGAAAAAGGTGTAATTTTCACCTAAAATAATAATCTTTTCGAATCTTTGAATTTAAATATGTATTTTTTAACGTAGGATTTGAAATCTGAGTGATTTTTTCAGTGATTTATATTGCTGAAAAGACAAAAAAATTACAAATTTCTAGATTTGTGAACAAAAAAGCTGGAATTTTCACCTAAAAATTTTGCTAAAAAATTTCGAATTTACCCTCAAAAAGTGTGAATTTTTGCGCGAAAAATGTTAATTTTTCCAATCAAAGTTCGGATTTTACTCACTAAAATGTGAATTCGCATTGAAAATGTGAATGTCGCACTAAAAATGTAAATTTTTCTTGCAGAATTTCACTTCAGAAAATGTGAATTTTGCTTCAAAAATTGTGTGTTCTTTTTACGGAAAGTGAGAATTATAGACGAAAAATGTGAATTTCACTTTTGAAAATATGAATATTGCCTGTAAAAGATCGAATTCTACCCACAAAAAGTGCGAATTTCACGCGAAAAATGCGAACTTCACTCCTGAAAGTATGTATTTTAGTCAAAAGAATTATAGCGACGAAAATGTGGATTTCATTCTTGAAAATAACAATTTCGACGGAAAAAAATCAATTTTTCTAGCAAGAAAATTCGAATTTCACTCACAAAAAGCGTAAATTCTGCAAGAAAAATGCAAATTTCACTTTTGAAAATACGAATTGTGTTCAAGAAAAGTCGATTTCTGTTCAAAAGCTGCAAAATGTTAATCCTGATCGCAATCGCAAAGAAATTAAAATTTTACTCACCAAAGTACCAATTTTGCAAAGAATGTGAAAGCTATTCCTGAAAATATAAATTTTTCTCAAAAAAAGTTTGAATTCTTTCTATGAAGTACAAATTTGACTAAAAAATTTTAATTTTTTAGGATGAAATTTGAATTATACTCACAAAAAAGTTGGAACTTTTCAGGAAAAACGCGACTTCCCCCCCCCCCCCCGAAAATATGAATTTTGCACAAGGAAGTTCGTATTGTCCTTACAAAAAGTGTAAATTTTGCACAGCAAATGACAATTTCACTCTTTTAAATACGAATTTCGCTCAAAAAAACTTTGAATTCTTCTCATAAAGGCAAATTTCGCTCAAAAAATGTCAATTACGTCCGCAAGAAAATTTTAATTCTGCTCACTGAAAATGTGAATATTGGACGAAAATGTGGATTTCGTTTTTGAAAATGTAAATTTTTTCTCGAAGGAAAACCAACATTTTTCCTCACAAAAAGTGCGAAATTTGCACGAAAAATCGTAAGGTAATTTTTGAAAATTTGAAGTCTGTAGTCTCTCTCCTCAAAGTGCGAAGTCTCCTCAAAAAAAGCTAATTTTTCTCGCAGGAAAATCTGTCCAGAAATTTGAATTTCGACTAAAAAATTCGAATTCTTACAATGAAATTCGAATTTTTCTCAAAAATTTACAATTTCGCCTGATAAAAAATTAGAATTCTACTCACACAACGTGTAAATTTCGCAAGAAAAAATTTTATACATACAAATTTTGCTCAAAAAATTTTGAATTTTTCCCACAGAGTGCGAAATCCAGTCAAAAATTTTTAATCATGCCGGAAAAATACAATTTCGCTCACAAAAGTGTTAATTTTGTACAAAAATTTGAATTTTAGCATATTTTTCGTTTTTGTAAAGTCCGAAAATATCATGCTGCAATCGAAAAATTCGACGCTTATAAAAATCATCAGTTTGTGTTTATCGCGAAAAATTTTGCCCGACGATTTGCATCCAAGAAATCATCGGCACGCCCGAATTTGTTAGTAAATTTTTGTTTTTTGCTTGTCAAAATAGAATTTTCATCAATTTTTTTCCGCAAAATTAGCATATTTTCGAGAATTTTTTCCTTTTCCACAATTTTGTTCTACGAAATTTACATATTTTTTAGAATTTATATTTTCAAATTAACAAAAAACGGAAGAGAAAAAACAAAAAAAGAAAAACACATAGAGAAAAAAGACAATAGGGGAAAATAATGGAAACAGAAATGAAAAAAGGAAAGAAAAAAAGGAAAAAACAATTGCAAAATAAAGGTCAAATGATATAATTTTTTATCTGTTCAAACCATTATTTTTGAAAAATTTTTTTGATTCTATGTTTTTCATATCTTACATTTTGAAATGCTTTTACTTTTTTCGATCGCAATTTTTTTACGTTTTGGCTTTTTTAAACTTTTTCTTTTTATTCTTTTTTACTTTTTCAGTTTCTTTCACTTTTTTCTATTTTACTTCTTTTCCAAGTTAGAAAAAATAAACATGTTTTTTATCTTTTGTTTTTTCTATCCATACGTTTTTTATTTATTTTTTAGAGAAAAAGATGAATGATTTCCATTGTTCATTAGAAAATGTTTATTTTTCAACTACAAAAGTCAAAAATGTGAAGTTCTGATAGCAAATGACTGTCCTTGAATATAGAATCGTAAACCTGACAATTTTTCGGTTTTAAAGGGCCATCCTCGCTGTAAATAGGTGAAAAATGCAAATTTTTCTGTGGAAAAATGGTCATTTAAATATGTAACAAACATGTCAGAAATTTCATCTCCATTGCAAACAAACAATATTGAACATTGAAGCTTTTTAACGAAAAATGGAAAATGCGAATTTTCTGATAGAAAATGGTAATTTTTGAACGAAAGAAAGTTAACCATGTCAATTTTTCTTCACTTAAGTTTCTGATAAAAAAAGTGTAAGATTTGTTCAAAAAATGAAAATTTCTGATGTGTTTTATTAAGAAAAGTTGAATTAGATGATAAAAAATTTGATATTTTGAATTTCCAATAAATAAATTTCATAACTTCGGTTTTTTTAAGGGTTCAAAATTTTGTTTAAATTCCACAATTTTAATCTGCTCAAAAAACTTAAAAGTTGAAAATTTTCCCAAATTATATTGAATTTTAGAAACCAAACTTTCCGTTTTTTCGAAAAATTTAAATTTCAGATTTTTTGAACAAAAAAATAAAAATTTTATAATTTTGTTTAAAAAGTAGGAAATTTAAAGGTTTATTTTGTTTAAAACAGTTGAGAATCTAATCATTACAGAAAATTAAAATTATGAAGTTGGATTTCTTTTTATCAAAAAATTGGAATTTTAGAGTTTAAAAATGAGGAAAAATTAAAATTTCTAAATTCAGTTTTTATAAATTATCTTAAATTGTTATATTTTTCAATACAAAATCGAAATCTCAAGCCTCTTTTTTTCAAAAAAATGAATATCAGTAATTTTTTAAATAATTTAAAAATAAAAATATTTATTTATGGCACAAAGCATAGGAAAAATTAAAATTTTTGATCATTTTCTGCAACAACTTGACATTTGTCAGTTTTTTTCGCCCAAAAAAATGGGGTTTCTACGGTTGGTTCAGTTATATGATTAGCTAATCTTGAGGGTCACCATGGTTGTGCACATGGCTGATAATTTCTGAGGATCGTATGATACTCCTTTAGTGCATTCCTGTAAAAGTTCCAGGTCCGTTGGGGGAGGTAAACTTCTGATGTGCGGAATGGAGTACCCAATTTCCCCAAAATCGTCAAAAAACGTTCAAAATTTTCCCCCAGATCTTGGTTGGATCCCAAAATAGCCGAAAAATGGTCAAAATGTAGGAAAAATTCAAAAAAAAAATTTGCAAGAAGATCAAAAAATGCACTTTTTTCTAATTTTTCGAGTTGAGGGCGGATCCCAACGTTTGAGTACTTGGTCTGACCGAGTTGCGAGGAGGGTCCCCCCAATCCCTCAATTACAGATATGCTTCAAAATCAGCTTCAGAAGTTTCCCTCGTACTACCGAAAAGAATACATCTTAGATTTCAGGTTTAGCTTCAAATGGTTGTCAGTGAGTTTATGGATTTAAATGTATTATCTACATGGGTAAACAGATCATTTTGTGCTGATTTTGAATCCGATAGAAATGTTCTGAACTTTTCATGTTTCCAACAACTAAAATGATCAAATAAATACTGGATTTCATGGAAACTTTTTCCCAGAGATAGCATGTACAATTTCTGAGTTTTCATCTGGAAAAGGTAATAAGCAACTTTTTTATGAAAAGGTATAACAAACAAACCTGTTTATGCAGCTGCATTCAAATAGTTATAACTATCGCAGATAAGATTACGTACAATTTGGGAAAAAGCTTGTTCGGTATTTATAGCTACTACTTGTTTAGGTCACAAGCAATAAATTTATGAACTTTCTCTGAACATACATTAAGATTAAAAATGATTCAAGTGATACTCATACAGTGGCAGAGTTTTCTTTTGCTTCAGAAAAGTTCACATAATAATCAAAGCGGCCATTGTGTTACGTTTGGTCGTCCAATGCTTTTTTAGAAGCAGAAAAGCTGGACTTAAGGAGTTCCACAATGTGGAACTGGATGGAATCTGTTTCTATGTAAAGATAATAAAGGGCCAGTGGGTACAATTCGACCATCTGTTGGTGTACTATTCGCAGTGCATGTTTTGGTATCGTTTTTCGCGCGTCGTTTGGCCCGAAAAGTAAAGGGTTCATTGCGTTTTTCTCGGGGCACATTGGCTCCAGTTTTCACATTATTGCCTAGCGACCATTTTTCGTCGTTTTGTGGTTTTATTTTGTGTTCGCCATCAATAAAGTTGATTTTCGAACGTAAAATGTTGACGGCAGCAACAGCACATTGCAGCAGTAGTTATAACCGGGCTTAACGTAAACGTTTAAAGTTTACTTGAGTCGACATGTGACCTTCATCGAAGGCCGGCCAACCTGCGTGTGTGCGGAGTGCAGCGTATTTTAGTGTGTGCACTCAATTCTGGTACAAACTGAAACAGCTCATTCGTCTATACTTTTTGCTCAAAAATCTGTCGCAACTGTTTGCAAGAATCTGAGCGAATCCTCTATTTTTTCTGTGCGCAAGAAAGATGTTGATGAGTTCTATCCAGTGAAGTATATTTTACAAAAAAAATTTGCATAGTGTTAAGGACCTGTCATGCTTCGTCGTCGTCGGATAATGTCGGCCAACACCGGATACAGATAGCGTCGGCCAATGTAGGGCATCTGACACTATCCGACTTCATTGTATGTGTTGATTAACGGGGCGGGTCTTAAACGTAGAAAGTTGGAGGATTTTCATGAGTGTTGGACTGCGTCCGACAAAAAATTTCAACTCGATCGAAATTGCAATCCGGTGTCGGCTGTCCGACTGTCGGCCGACTCCGGCCGGTGCCGGTTTCCGACATCGCCCGACGCTATCCGATGAAGTATGGCAGGGCCTCTACATGCACAGCCTAGAAATTCTGCTAGGGGTCAGCCAGGTAAAATAAAAATATTTTTTTCGTTCGTGATAAAAAGAGGGTCTTTTAACGTCTAAGCAGCATATTCTTCAAAATAAATTACTTAAATATGTGAAATTCTTTCCTGGGACAGCACCTTTAAAGTTTTATTCTTTAGAATCAAGAATGCTTTATTTAGAAAAACTATTGAACTACAGCATCATTTTCATTTTTATGACGATTTTCTCTTCTCTCTTCCTTATTTTCCTTTTTCATCTCAGTGGTTCCTGGAAAGGGATTAAATCTGCTGAGGGTCAAGCAAAATCTGATGGGGCCAATAACCCTCAACCCTGGACATGCATGAATGGTAACTGCAAGGCAAATCCATTTAATTTTATTATGGGAGGCTGCAGTATATGTAAATGGGCGCAATTACGCTTCAGTTGAGTATAATACACGGGAAACTAGGATTGAACTAACTAAAGTTGGTAACCTTACAAGTGGATAAAAAGCCGTAACACGCTAGGACGTTTTTGAAGAGTATGGACATCAATTTCTGCCTCTTGACTTGAGTTCATTGGAAAATCAGTTTTCATAATTGATACGGAACTTACCCTACCTGAAGATCACAGCTTTTGAATGGATGTTTTCAGCACATCAAATAGAATAAAGAGCTTCAGATATGTTGACTTTATTCACCGAACTGTTCCTAGGGCGATATTCATGAAATTTTTCTGTCAATCAACGACCTTAATAGTAATTTTCTTGACATTGTTGATGTAATTGAACAAGTGCGCCAAATGGAATATATGGTAATGTCTTGAAAACTATGGAACTAAATAACCTAATATTTCGCAAGAGGAGATTCTGAGAAAATTGAATGCTAAAAATAGCTTTGTAGTAGAGCAACATGCTAAAATTGCACAAAAACTAGTAAAATCGGGTGAAAAATGGTCATTTCAGATAGTAGATAGAAAAATCGAAAATATGGCCACGATGGTAGTACATCACTCCAAAAAACAAAAAAGTTACGACCAAACTTTCAACTTTGCAAAAATATGATCAAGATAGATAAAAAATGACCCCTCACAGCCATGATACTCGCCAAGAAAATTCCGAAATTCCAAAAAAGATAGGAAAAGATTTTTTCATCTCAACGATCATATACTGATTCAGAACCACTATCCTATGGATCAATCATCTTGACACTAAGGTTTATCTAATGTGTCTACTTACCCAATCTACGGTAAGACTTGGTTCACGAGTCTCTCCAATACGATATATATGACTAATGCCTGAGAAACGTCCGCCAAAGCTATACAATGACTTGGGAGAATGTCCACGAAAATTCCGAAGGAAACATCAAGAAAAACGCTGGAGAAAAAATCGAAAAAGTCCGAAAGTGTGCCAGATATGACCTTGAAAAAACTCCCACCGGAAAACGCGAGAAACTGTCTAAGGGACTCAGTAGGAAATCATAGTTGAGGGTAATTCGTCCTTTGCTGAACCACTGCACCGCCGCATGCCAGGCCTATTCTTAAAAATTGCACCCCAGCACTATGCTTAAGCATTGCACCCCAGCCTTATGCATTGCACCACGGGGTGCCTGGGCTTACTACTGTGTCAGGTGTCTAATATAGGAACAAAATCAGTCAGAGAATATTGGGCTGTTATTTTTTCGGGATACCCTAAACACTCCGAAACATAAATCGAAACCCCTTATTGTTTTTTTTTCTTTCCGCTTCTGAGCGGAAGCAAAAGATAGTTCATAAATTATGCGGCCGAAATAATACATGCACATATGTTGACCATTCACATGAACTTTCCAGGTCACGTATATTTGCCTGTTTTTTTGTATGCGGACTGGGCGAATACATAAGTACAAAAGCGTTTCTGTTTGTTCAGACGTATTGTACAAAATTCCTATTCGTTGATTCGTTTATTTTTACCGTATTGTTACTGCTGACCGCCCGTTGAAAAAGCATTGCCTACAGAGCGAAATGCAGCCAGTAGTGACCACATTTTGCAGTTGTGTATTTTTTGTCCACCATTAGTGAAAGTGAACAGTGGTCCAATAATCTTCAAAAGTGGACGTTCTTCACTTTGTATTATCTGCTTTGGTTATTTTTGCGGATTACAGTAATAAAATATATATCTGTACCATGTTACTGTATATAATTACAAGTCTTTCTGCATATCTGATTTACCTATCAATTAATCAAATTACGTCCTTATCTTGGGTTTTACGCGTAGGCACATTCTTAGGCACAAAACCGACTTTTTATAGGTTCCGAGCATAAGGGAATTTTTTAATGCATGGCACCTAACAGTGATTTGCAATAGGCAGAGTTTCAGTTTCAATGAAATTTGACCGTGAGTATCAAAAAATGGTTCGATGTGTCACCTTCAGAAATATTCTCAGCATTGACTTATTTTCCACCGCTAATATAGCCTGGTTTCTTTGAGTTTCAATCCGAAAAGCTACAATATAAATAAATACCACTAATTTTCTAGCTTGGAAAACGAAAAATACTGCTAAGCATAGGCGGTCTTCAACAAAGCAAATAGAGCTTTAGAAAGCTAAAGCAAAATTCACTAGAACTAAGCGAGCGCAGAATAGGAAATAAACAAAAACAAAATGACTAATTATTGAGAGGAAGCTTTTTGGAGGAAGAACATCCACTTTTTGAATCTTCGAAATATGATTGATTGAAACTCAGAAATGCGTATGAGAAATTTGGGAACAGTATAGCTTTCTCCTTAATTATTGTTCATTTATTTGGAAATGTCAGCCAGAAGAGTGGGTTGAAGTTGATCCGTTTTCACGGCACTCTGTAGGTTTTTCATGACAAACGGGCAGACCAAAATCACTAAAATAACATACTTCTGATTTGTAAATAACTGTATCGCACCAAAATGCGCTATTCGAGGAATTTAGAACCAGATTATTGACGAAGCAGTTGGTTTTTTGCCGGTCGTTTACGATTTATGGAAAAAATTTTCTCATCCATTACGAGTACAGTAATAAGTTTACTATTTTTCCATGTCGGACATTCATCTGTAAATTATAAAAGTAGAAATCAAGTACTATTGTATACTTTCACGATTTTCTGCTGAACCACTTGTAACATGGGATCAAAATTTTGAGAGCTTACTCAAATATAATAGCTGTTACAATTTTTTTAGAGCAAAATTCTATGGTAAAAGCTCAGTGCAAACGATTTTGACGACAGTATTATTTTTGATCATTGTTTAATTTAGAAGAATTTTATTAAAAAACGGGCTATAGTTCAAATATTGCAGTTATTAGATGGCTGTTTGCTAGGCTCGTTACTGAAGAATGTAACCTGTGGTTAAAAAATCGTTTTGCACATTTTGGTAGCACAATAACTCCAGATAGTTTTCAATGAAATTTTTGATCAGGATTCGTGGTGAGCATCTGAAACTGCAATTTTTCGCTGTTTGAAATATATTAGATAAATTTGGATCTAGTATTTTAAATAGAGTTTAGTTAATTTTTTTAAAACAAAATCTATGCAGTCAAAATGGTTCTCGTCGAATTCCCTCAAATTGCTTATGGATGATTGAAGCTTTGTGTGATCAACTGGTCTAATTTTTCATCGCCGTGTAAGCAATTAGAACCTGAGTATTCCCTAAAAGTCATGACCAACGCTTTTCATACATATCACAAGCCTGAAAATATATTCACTCTTTTACGAAAGTTGATCTTATACAAAAAGGTTTTTCAGCATCCTGGACTTTCAGGTAAAAAATTATGCGCTAGAGCGAATATTGACTCGCAAAATCATTACATGCCGAGTGGCATTCAAAATGCAGCATCGTGAAAATGATGTTTCTGGAAGGCCAATGTTCACTGCTTTTTTTGAAACCTGATGCGAACGATGGTGGCTAAATTAATTTCGACAGTTGCTTCGTCACAATACTTTTTAACAAATTCTCATTGTTAATATGATAGTTGTTCCATTTTCTTTCATATTTTTGATTATTGCTCAACGCCTTTATCACTGTAAAAATTATTATGTCCCCATGTATGTTAAGGGAATATTTCTTTCTCCAAGGTCGACCTCGTCTTCCGCCAAATTTTTATTGCTATATTTTTTTTTATTTTCTCACAGGGCTATCCGTTTTTTTGTGGTTATTTTTCTCGTTATCATTTTCTGCCAGTTGAAATATTTTCTTGCGCTCTTTCTGATCGTCAACCCGTGAACATACTTAATCAATTTTGTTTACTTTCTAGAATTCAAAACTTTTCCCTTTATCGAAAACAGTCCAATTCTAAGTGAAGATGTGAGAACCATATTTTGTGCTTTTTATGCCCGGATTATTCAACATACGAGTCTATTGTGACTTTCAAAAGTGACAAGTTCAAACGGTCTGTTGCTTTCAAATCCGGTTTTTTCCTGAACTCTTTTCTTATGTTTCTCGGATAGTTTTTTCTTCTCAAGAATAGAGTTTTCGATAATATATGCTTCTTCGCACTTGTTATTTTCCTTGGGCTTCAAGCGTAGCTAACTTTAGAAGAGCATAATGTCTCCTGCCGTATAGTGAATTTTTAGACCGCCCACTAGGCGTCCATCCTGCGAGTGTGTTTGTGTGCTAAAGTCAATGATTTATGATTCCATACATGCGTCCACCTTGGCTCCAATTAGTTTAAAGAAAGTGTGTCAAATATTTATAAGTCACAAGTCTTTTTTTCACAATGGCGTAGGACAAATGTTCTACTTGCAATTGTGAATTTAAATTTTTGTCTTATTGATTTATAATTAGCAGCGAACTAGAAAAATGTCGGAAATGTAGCTTGCTGTAGCATGTTAGTTATCACGCAGCTAATATAGTGCAGTGCCAACTTCACATTCGTACCTTCAGGGACCTACCAGTCAATGCGAATTTTCTAGGCCGGAAAGTGGGGGCAAACGCTCATTAAATGAATTATTGGTCAAGAGTTGTTTTCTCCGGCAAAATTTGTTGTCTGTCACTCAGTAAAAGTTCCTTGTCGAATTTAGGACCACAACATTTAAAAAACCTGATTATTTTAGGTTTCTTCTGATCCCTTATGCCGTTATACCGATTTTTTGAAATCCATGCCTATCATGACGTTAGAATTGAGCATTATTACATTCTGTCGCCTATCACAAGCTATAAATTTTGTAGAACAGATTTTTAAACCACTTTCGACATTCATTTCTGCCTAGTTATTTATACTCTGCCTAATTTTTCTTAACTTGATTTCAGTATTTGATTGGTATATTTGAGTAATTGCCTCTTGTAATAATTCATTATGCTCCGTTCATTTTGAAATAATTGATGCAACAAGCTCGCAGTGCAGCTTCTATTTCCGAATGTGTCTCGATCTTATTCAACAGATTTTGTCTTCATGATGCGGATTCCGCGGTGATCATATTTAACCAGAATTGAATTCCTGATCAACAGTAATGCTGCTTTTGCCGAAACTTCGGCCGCTGCATCTATCATTTCAAAATGAATAGAGAACAATAGAGTATTATCCGTTTGTCTTGAAAGGTTTGTATGTAATAGCAGTGGAAAGCAAGCACTATTTCATATTTTTACGATTTTCTGCTAAACCACATGTCACATAGGACTAGAAATTTTTAAGCATCTCAACTAATCTGTAACAACTTTTCGGGTAAATCGTTTTTTGATTCACAAACATTTTATCAAAATAGGCTATCCAATCATTTATCATTGTACGCAGGTTATATGTTTTTTTAGTAGTTTAGCAGTCAATTTAGTTGTTCTCTTATAGTCACCACATTCTCAGTTCGTTGATGCTCTATAATTTTCCCCTTGTGGATAAACCACTAAAATGTCTAGAATAACCATGCTTAACTTTAGCTATTGTTTTTTTGAGCTACGGAAACTTGATTTCACTGACCGCGGAATTATGAACAACTGAATCAGTAGACGTTGTTTGCAACCAAAATTTTCCAACGTGCATTTTTAAGTTTTTCTTAGAGTCCACCGTACTACTCCAGTCATTCAGCAGTGTAAGCACAAGCACAACCTGATATAAAATGGTACAGCTAATCGTGATTAAGCTATTTAGCCCCTAAATCGATCTGTAATGTAGGTACAAGCTGATCAAACTAAAAATTTCGGCTAATAAACTACTGAATTTCTGGAGTTGTTCATTAGACTTTAATGGAAATAGTTCATGGGACCAAAGTGAATGCAGTAGCGCAGAAACGACAAAGGCTCTTCTGTTTTTTCTTCATCGTCGTTTCTTGGTTTGCTTTTTTTATTTGTTCATACACTGTTTATTCATTCGATTTTTAACTGATCTTCAACATTGTTTTTTGACAGGTTTCGTTCTTGTTTTTATGTTTCTTCAGTACACCACCTGTTAGTTCGTTTTGCTCGATGAAGCTTTTGGGTGAAGTAACTTCTATGCCAACGAAAGTTCTGATGCAATAATGTGCAAACTGCATATTCAACTTTTGGAACCATAATTCTGTCCAATCGTGAGTTCGCTTCTTCAGATAAATATTCAGTGTATACCAAGTTCCTCTCGAAATGAGTATATTACTACAAACGTTTCTTACTATACTTCGGCCGATGGATGAATTTGAATAGTTGATTTCACCATTTCCCATGACCAGCGCCTTCTTTTTGATATCCTGAATATAATGGCTTCTATCAATTTGCTTCTTGTTCTTATGATTCATCCATATATAGCTTTTTCGAATCTAGCTTCCTTTGAAAGCATTTTTTCGCGATAAAACTGTGTCCACTTTTTCTTGTGAGTAATTCTTCTTTTTTATGTATAAAATTCTTGATTCATTCACTGCTAAACCAGTTTCCATGATTGACTGGGTAAGAGTATAATTAACGAAAAATCTGCTTGTTCGACTATTTGAAGGGTAATTCTAAAAAATGAGCTTTTTTTGCTCTCTTGAATGGGGCGATTTCCAAAAAAAATATTTTCGTTTAAGGAGGGGAAGCAAAAAATCATGTTTTTTGGCTCTCCAAAAGTTTTCCCGGGGGCAAAGAGTTATTTTAAGGTGAAATTTTATTTTGCCCAGGATGATTTATGGTCGAAAAATAAAATTCTTTCGGATGCGGGAATATGAATGAGAAAATGGTTTTTAGCAATATTCTGATTAAACGTCTTCTAAAGGCTCGTCGTAGTAAAAGATTCTACCCTTTTTGTACAAATGTGTGTGGTCTACGGTTATTTTCGTCACCTGTGCCTACTCTTTTAGTGATTTTTGAATGTGCTCGCCCAATTTTTGAAGTGTGAATGCAATATCAATGATTAAAAAACGAAAGACTTCATGGATATTTGCCATCAGACGTAAATTTTGTTTTTTACCCTTTGCGCATTATCGTTCCTGCCAGATTCTTGTCCGGGCCGAATCTTGACTGATTTGAGAGAAATAGAAAAATTTCCAACCAAACCTGCTGCTTTCAAATTCTCATTTCTTTTAGGAAGGAAATGATGTTTGATTGATTTCGGGTTCAATTTACATTTTTAAAATTCAGAAAGGCTGCACTTAAAATTTGTAGAAACTGCTCATTTTCAGTTGTTATAGAAGAAAGATTATTCCATAAAATGAGTCTTTGAAGTTTCTTGCATGCTCACGAAAAGCAGTGACCTGGCATTGGTATTTAGAAAACCATGTTCAAAGTATTGTAAACAGTAGTCGATGAGAGCGCTCATAAGCTTGGGCGAATCGGCAAGTTTTGTACTGGCTTTGGTTGCAAATTTTATGCAGAAAATTCCCGAACATAGAATGATTTTATTCATCCATCATCATACTAAATGAAAGAGCCATACGAGAATTTTCAACAACGAAGTAATAGAAGATGATTTCATGCTAAACTGTTTACTTTATCCGTACGCTGTTGCTTGCTGGTAATATGCGACCACAATTGCTAACTGAGCCTATTCTTGCGGATATCAGGCATCAATTGAAGTACAATGGAGTAGCATATATGACATTACATCATGCGATAGTTATGATTACTATAATCTTTTTTCTTGAGACCTATCGATAGTATAACTGGGAAGCAAGTACTGTTTGATGTGAAAAAAAAGATTACATTGGCGATGCATGGTTATCACCTGCTAACGGATATCTGAGTTTTTTTTATTTCGAGATTCATTTGAAAATACACTGTGAGTATATTTAAAATTCTCGGTATTTGATGCTTGTTTTTCGCTTAAATATCTCCTCGATGGAATATGTCAGTAGAACAAAAATGTATTCCGTCAGAAATAACGTGAAAACGCATCCAAAATTCTAGTGATTCCGACTTGTTGTTCACTCGTCAAGTTTTTTCAAATCTTTTGTTATTTCCTAAACAGCCTAGTTATTCTTTTTTGCTTATCGAGTTTCGCCGTAGAATTAAAAATTTGCCTGCTAATTCTTTGTTTACCTCATTCTTTCTTGTTCTTAATAATTTATTCTGTGTTTGCTCAAAAGCGCTGTTTCCTTGTGAGGTAAACGACAGAGAAACAACTTAATTTTCAGGGCGCCCTATCTATTTAGTGCTTTTCCACTGCACCAGCGGTTAAATTGATTCAGTAGTGTGGTTCAGTGGCTGAAGTGGAAAAATGGCTGAAACAGTACTATCGGGTGAAATGAAAAGTTTGCTATAGACATTCAAACAAGGAAAAATCTCCAAGTATAAATTGAGAAATCACGCATTCTTTTTGCTTAGTGACTCTTTCGACTGTCTAATCGAGAACTTTGTCTTCGTTTTTCAGATAGAATTATGTATGCAAATTTTGCGCCTCGAAACGACAACCCGGGCCTTGTCGCTAATGATGATAAGAATAATAATGACCAACAACAGGATGACATGGCTCCGATAGTCGACGACGTTGGTCAGCTGCTACTGAAAAATGAGGATTTTAGTAGCTCTTTCGTCCACTTTTCTCCTAATGACGACAATAAAGTGGTCGCCGAACAGAAAGCCAGAAATTACGAAAATACCCAGGACAACGAAGAAAGCTCGACAATAGTATCGTCGAGTTGTGGAATGGAGGATATCGAAGAAGAAGCATCTTCGAGTATGTTGTTGATAGACGGATCTATAAATGGAAACAAAATCGAACCTCAGTGTAGCTTTCATTTTAAGTGACAGATGAAATTCAATTTGTGCGTTCTTGCTGAGGACTCGAAAATGGGAGTTGAATTTATTACGCAGCTTTTTCTATCGTCTATGGTAATCGGACACTTTTCCTCCTTTTCTGCTGTGCCCCAACACCACTTGTTGTGTCAATTGTACGTACTTTCGGAAAGAAAGGGAACTTTTATCATATTAATGAGTTGTGATGCAGAATGATGGCCAACAGTTGGATCGAGTAACAAACAAATGTGTGTGCGCATTTGTTATGGTCATTTTTAGGATTTTCCGCATTTTAAAAGCTACATCATGCGTCACAAGATATTTTTCATTCTTTTCTTTCTCGTTTGCTAGAATTCGTCTTCGTTATGAAATTTGTTCCATTCGTTCAATTGAGCAGGAAGTGCTCTTTCTACAATTAGATAAGCTTAGGTTTAAAGATTCTGAGATTTCTTGATTATAATCTGTTTTCCTCCGCACAGTATTTGGGAATATCAGCAAAGAACACCATTTTTGCGTGCATTTTCGAAAACTAAAAGCGTTACACCTAAAGAAATCAGAATTTTTCAAGTTTTACCCAGCAGATGAGCGGTTCTCTACTAGTTGATGTGCCCAATGCATATATAAGTTAATATTGCCTCATGGATGTTATGTTTTTTGCAGTTTTTGTACATAGTACCGGTAAAGATTCATTAGTATTTTTCGAGTTCAAGTGCTAGTTGACACCTGTTCTTCAATCGAATGTTTGCTGCTTTTCTTAATCTGCTTCTTCACTGCCATTTTTCGATTTCTTTTTTCAAACCTTAATTTGTATCTTCATTTTTTCAAATTCTCATTGTTTCTGGTGATTTTAAAAATTATGCCGTACATCTTCAAGAGGATTATCCTAGGCATCTTACGATTATCGTAGGAATCCTAGAATTTGTCGAAGGAATCCTACGGCAGAATCGCAGCATTCTTATGTACGAAGTATTGCCGCCTGGAAAGTTTTATGACCAAAGCGATTCAGAAAAAGTCCGTCTGAAAGTGATACCCTAAAGTTACCAGAGTAGATTTAAGGTTCCGGTCTTTTGCGTTCGACAGTAAAATTACTTTACTATCATGCGCCAGTGTTCGAAAATTACAGCTTTAGGCAAGGTCACCCTTTTTAATCGTTCCAATATCATTTTTGAAAAATCCAGAAAAAATAAACAAATTCAGCAAAAAATACTCAAATGAAAAGTCCAGCGGCGAAGGAATTTTTTGACTCCATCATGTTTCAAAACCAATTTTAAAGTGTTCTGCAGTTCACAGTCAAGGAACTATTGAAAATTTTAGAAATCACAAATTTTCCTATGAACTCTTTTCCTCGTGATTATCAAAATTAAAATTTGTAACGTAGAAAGCAGATTTTCAGGCTTTTCATTGATTTCAAGGAATATTTGCGGTAAGCCCACACTATAATAGCCAACACGACTGATTACTCCATATTCAAAAAATGAAAAGAAAATCGACAACCAAAAAGCAGTGGTGCGCTATGAGTAAGTATACCTTATAGTATACTGCCTTGTCAATATTTTGTATTGACAAATGACCAGATTGTAAGGCCGTCCATAAAACTTTACATGTCCAACGAAATATTCCTGAAACTGTTGGAAGACCAATACAAAAATTGCATGAAATTTCTTGCATTCCCTCCAGATGCAACGTATTGAAGCTTGCCATCGGTTATCCTGGAGGAATAGGTTTTCTCCATTTATGATTTTTTTATTATCAGTAGAGCAACAGTGCTCAATAAATTATCAAATTTCTTTGGCCATATACGGAAAAATTTAAAGAACGATTCATGATCATGTAAACGCATTTTAGAAACAGTCAATGATGGTGACCATATTTTTCCCAAACTTGAAGAATATAGCAAGACTACAGCCTCTTACCTTTCGGAATTTTATATAGTTTATAACGAAAATACAGGTGTAAATTTTCAAACAGCATCTCATCGTCTCCATTGCAAAATAACACTGAAACCATCAAAAATTGATACAATATTTACAACTAACTCATTAATTTCTTTGTAGTAAGAAAACCGTGGGATTCTGGAAAATCATACGGTAATTCTGGAATTCAGAAAAAATTATAGGATTTTTACCTCTTGAGCCTCGAAACACAAAAAAGTTCGAAAAAATTAGTAGGCAGGTGATGGACTATGCATCGTGAATCAACATTCTCTTTTTTCAAGTTGTAGTCCTGACTGACACAGTCAATCTGCGAAAAAGGTAGCCGTGTGCCCAGGTTGCTTGTTATTTGCATGAGCATCTTTTTTCGATTGTGTATCGGTATACCGAATGAATCGGTATCTCGTATGTTTGAGTATCCCGAACAGTGTTGTACAATGAAAACAAAATTTCTCCGTATACCGAATGTATCAGTATCCCGAACAGTGTTCACAATTAAAAAATTTTTCTGCAGACCGAACGTATCGGTACCCTGAATAATGTCTGGGCCTAAGCCCAAGCCTAACTCTAAGCCCAAGCCCAAGCCTGAGCCTAAGCCTAAGCCTAAGCTTAAGGCTAAACCTAAGCCTAGCCTAAGCCCCACACAAATTTTTAGGCAAAATGAGTGGACAGCGTAGACAAAAAATGTGTATTGGGGATAACGAGAATCAGTCGATGTGAAAAAATAAAATTGCATGTGTTCGGGATACCGAGAATTAAAGCCTTATTCGGGATAACGGTATACTGATACATTCGGGACACCGATACATTCGGGAAGCCGATACATTCGGGATACCGATACACAGATTGGGGGTCGTTCCCGCGAAAGGCCCGTTCCCGCGAAAGGCCCGTTCCCGCGAAAGGCTCGTTCCCGCGAAAATTGTATATGTTATACTGTTGTCGTATGTTTATACGTAGGGGGGTTCGTTGCCGCGAAAGGCTCAGTATGTTATACCGTTGTAGTATGCTTATACGTAGAGGAGCTCGTTCCCGCGAAAACTTTATATTATTCTATGGTAGCGTATCTTTTATGATAATTCATTAGGACTCAAAAACAAAGGAACGTTTTTATTTTTCTTCTACAAAAGTCTTTATTTTTTATTTTATTAAGTTTTATTTTTCTTCTACAAAAAATTTTGTTGTTTACTCCAGATAGTGGGACGGTCAAGATATCGGGAATCGAGACTCTATCCTTCTTTGGTTCTCTTTTTTGTTCCGTTCATTGTTTTTCTTCATTTTTCGACGTTTTTCTATGTTCCTTCCATCATTTTTGTTTGCTTTCTTTTTTCTTGTCTGCTGCTTATTTATTTGTTTTTTTCTTCCTTTCTTCTTGTTATTTCTTTCATTGTATAAATATGTCTACTGTGATTCTCATACATTAGGAGTGTATCATTATTTTGTACAGACCTTCAGAACTAAAAGTTTGAGCAAAAAGAAAATACCTATATTCCACCGGCAGATCATAGGCATCCGCAACTGGAATTCGACCTTTCTGGAACCATCTCTTTAAACCCGATTTCATCGTTTTATATTCTGGAAGGTTTTGCTCTATTTCTTGATGCTCGTCATCATTTGCGATTAGTCTGTTAAGTTCGGTATTCATGTTCGTGTGCGCCTCCAACGGTCTTTTGTTACCTAATTTGCATAATTCGCGAGCTTCTCGATCCAAACGCTTTGCTACCACTTGCCCCATTCCCTTCCCATTGCACGCATCGTGATGGCCATTTTCTGGGTTTCGGACAATACGACCATTAGTTACGATGATTGAACAAAAAATCGCGTTAATATCTTCTTCGTTTCGTTGTTCTTTGATTTTTTCGCAATCAACACAATTCCAATATTCATTTCGGTCGCCGTTTCGTAGAATGTGCGATTTTTTTTTCCGAAAAGTATAAATTCGTCCAGGATTGTCTCTACTTTCGTACTGGAGCATAGAGTTCCTAAGTTGTTTGCTTAGATAAAGATTGACATCACCAAAATCCATATTTTTGATCCGAACGACAGAAATTCGATAGAATATTAAATTCAAAATTACCAACTTTTTCGTGATTTTTGAGCAAAAAAACATTTTTTGGATGTGTATGCCTATTTTTAGCTTTTGAAAGCTCATTTAATATGCGTCTTTTTAAAATCCGTATGTATGAGATAGGCACTCCCAGACCACCCACACCTGTAAGAGTTTCATTGCAGTAGTGCATAAATAAGCTCTTTAATTCTTTAATCTTTAATTTATCATTTTTAATTGTTTTATTTTTTATCTTAATTAAATCTTTTTTTTTTGTACGAAAAATGTTTTGCATATGCCTGTAAAATTTTCGCGTTATCGAGCCTTTCGCGGTAACGGGCCTGCCCTTTCGCGGGATCGAGCCTTTCGCGGTATCGGGCCTGTTCGCGGTATCGGGCCTTTCGCGGTATCGGGCCATACCCGATACACAAATCTTTTTTCTTCCCGAGGCTCATTTGAGAAAAATGGACTATATTACACAAAGTTCCGTTACTTCGACCAACATAATTTTTGCCCATAAACGTAGTGTCCCATTATTTCCACTATCCCTTTACTTCCAGCAATGCTATATATTACATTAAACATTACCGTTACTTCCTCTGTCCCTTTACATTTACCATCCCGTTGCTTCTAATGTGTTGAAAGTTAATTTCATAAAATTACAGTAACTTAAGGTAAATTAGTGTACCAGAGTGAATTGTGTCTGCAGAATTACACATCATTCTGCTCGGAAGAATTTGACACCAAATGAACTCGGAGTGGCCGACCGTGCCATGTGACCGATCGTGCTATGTGACCGACCGCGCCGTGTGGCCGACCATGCCATGTGACCGACTTCTATGTGAAAACCTTTATAAGTTGATATGCATAAAAAACGCATTTTAAAGTTGAAACCTTACTAAAAATAAATTTCAACGCATGTAGTAGAAATGAAAAAAGCTAAATTATTGTTAGGGTCAAAAATAAATTAGTTAGACGTATGGCTTTGGTGCCTGTTAGGCTGTTGGTGATGGTTTCCAGCTTTCTTAGTTGAAAGACAACAGTTTCTAGCTTATGTGACCCAATTGTTACGAACGGACATGTTTTAGAGATTCTCTCAACTAGAGTCGCGCTTATAGTCTGTTTTTATTGTAACGCTTCTAAATAATGGAAGTGGAAAGCAAGTAGTATCTCAGATTTTAAAGATTTGCTCATGAACAATATATCATATTGGACTGGAAACCTGTCAGCATACTGACCAACCTTAAACAATTTTTCGAGTAAAGGATTTCACAGAAACAGCTCTATGTAAACGATTTTGACGACAGTACTGATTTGTGTCACTTTTCTATTCAGAAGCATTTTATAAAAAACAGACTATAGGTGCTTGAATTGTGACTCTTAAAAATAATTCAATTTAATTATCTTAATTTATCATGCGCAGAAGACTGGAAAAATTGACCAATTACTCTTTGTTACCGAATAACAATTTAACTAACAATGGCCGAAAGTTGGATAAAATAATAAGAAACCTCCTAAGTAAGACCCATAGTGGACGGGTAGGGTTCAAAAGCGCAGCGGGTTCAAAAGCGCAGCAAAAGTTTCAAAAGCGCAGCACATGTAAAAAGTTCAAAAGCGCAGCAGTGCTGGCTATACCCTAATGTTAAAAAGTTCAAAAGCGCAGCAAATAGTGGAAAAGTGTTTCAAAAGCGCAGCAAGTTATAAATTTTCACATGCTATGTGCTTCAAAAGAAATATTATTGAGTTTTCATTGACTACGAAGTAACCCGGTCAAATGATACTCTTACAAACAATTAGTATGAGCATGTATTCATAATACGTAGGTGCGGTACTGGGAGTTTTGGTCCGCTGATTCACAAAAAACCATCTTTTTCATTCTTTCCATCTTGTGCAAGTGGAGTGCTGCAGCGCGGATGCTGGGGATTTTACGGAGGTCACACAGTGCATAATTTGGAAAAATGGACCAAAAAATTCACAAAAAGTTTAACTGAAGCAAATTGATTTGGGGAGTTTCATTTGCCCATTCTGGCTGGATTAAGATTCTTTTCATTTGCCCATTCTGGCTGGATTCAGATTCTTTCCAACACCCATGCTTTGAACATTTGGCTCCCGAGAAGTATAGCCACGCAAAAGAGGAAAAGAAGAAGAATGAGAAACTAAATAAAATAAATAAAAGAGAAATAAAAGAGAATATAAGAGCAGAAAAAATAAGAATAAAAACTAGGAAAATAAAAGAGAAGTCAAAGGGTTACAACCAAGTGAAAGAATTGAATAAAAATATAAAAGGATGAGTTGAGGGCAAAAGACATGGAAAAAAGAATAGCGAAAGAGAAAAAGAAGAAAAAAGAAATGAAACAAAAAAATAGAGTTTCTCATGAGTTATGTGCATTGTGCATCCAGCAAATGACGGCATCACAGTAAAACGGGCCCAAGTCCGGAAACACTGTTTTTTCAGTATTTTCAGCGTTTTCTAACCAGTTTAGTTTTCTTTTGTTTTCATTTCCTTTTTTCATATTTTACTTTTCATTGCAGTCATTTTTACTGTCTTTCTCTGCCCGTTCCTTATCCGTTCTTTATTGTTAAATTTTTTCCTTTTTGCTTTAATGTTTTCGGCTTTCTGTTTTCTTTCTTTGCCCGTTCTCTTCCATTTATATTTTTCTTTCGTTTTACTCATGTTCGTTTTTCGTTTACACGTGCTCGTTTTTCTTCTTGTGTCTTTTTTTCCTTTATTTTTCAATTTTTGCTTTTCTCTTTTTTATCAGATTTTGTTCTATTTTCTATCTAATTTTTTCTTTTTCTTTACCTGTCAGAATATTTTACATGAGATATAAAGAATGAACAAAGGGAAAGAAACAAAGAAAAGAAAGAAATGCAATGAATAGACAAACAATGTGTAATTCAGTTCTGATGCATGAAAAGGTTAACTATAGTTATATCATTTAAAAAAGGCGGTTCCGGGACATCCCTATAGTCCAGTATGTCAATGAGTACGTCAATAAGTCTTTAAGACACCCTCTATGATGAACTAGTAAGTCCAAAACGAACACAAGACAAAAAAGACTGACTACTATGCACTTGCTGCGCTTTTGAAATTTTTTGCTGCGCTTTTGAAACACTTGCTGCGCTTTTGAAATTTTCGGCTGCGCTTTTGAAACACTTGCTGCGCTTTTGAACCGGCTGCTCTTTTGAAACAGGCTGCGCTTTTGAACCCGCTGCGCTTTTGACTCCCATTCTAGTGGACACTACAAATTGAAATTGACATTTCTTAAGCGTGCGTAATTTTTAGGAAGAACATTAGTTAACATAGTACTTTAATATTAAAAATACTATACAAGTCTAAAAGTCGGCGACATGGCATGGTTGGGCAGTCGGCACGGTCGGCTACGTGCGGCAGTCGGCCGTACGGCACGGTCGGCTACATGCTACAGTCGGCCACAGCACGGTCGGTCAGACGGCATGATCCGCCATCTGCTACACAATCATGAACTTTTAATGGATATTCTACAACGGAGAGGGACGTTTCGGTGTCCCAGTTCGGCGCCGCCGTTTCGGCTCAAGCTAATACGGCTCTGGGCCTTTCGGCACCGGTCATTTCGACGCCAAACTGTGTTTCTTTTGTTTAATATTTTTCTTCCGTTTTCTTTACTTTCTACCTTTCTCCATCTTATTCCTTATTTAATTTATTTTTTCTGTTATTTTCTGTATCTTGCTTACGTTTTTGTTGGTTATTATTTTTTTAATACCTTCTTTTTCGCTAATTAAGCCATGTATAATCAGCATTATTTCCCCAGTTAATTTGGGATGTTTTAATAGTTGTGTAAAAGGGTATCGAGGATTATGTTATTTTAAATGCATGTTTAATATGGCGTACGTAGAATTGGCAGGTAGGCTAAATAAAATTGTCACACTTCGATTCTTTTAAAATGCCATCTTAAGAAAAGTGCAAAGCAAGTACTAGCTCATATTTTTACGATTTTCACTCGACTAACCATGGCCAATTTTCCAAGAAAAAATCCTCCAACATACGCTGTTTGTAAACGACTTTAGAAACGATACTTTTTTATTTTTTTAGATTACGGTCGACTCATAGATACCGAATCCTCATAGTCAGCTTAACTTGCGATATGCAGGTTTTTGCCTTGCATTGTTTTTTATTTCTCTTCTTAGTAGACTTAAGCCCAATTCAGAAGTGCGGTCGCTGATTGTCGCCGATTGAATCCTAGCAATCGCGATAGTCGCCGATTGTCGGTGACAAGAATCCTAGGATTTTGTCATTTCTGAATCGGGCTTTCTGCATATTGCCTATTCATTCTATAGAATTACCGACTGTCGCCGATTAAATCCTAGGAATCGGCGATGGTCGCCTCATAGGATTTAGGATTTTTGTCGGTCTTCCGAATAAGGCTTTATTCCTTCATTATATATTCTTTTACACAACTATAACAACCTCTAAAAGTAACTAGCGAAATAATGTTGATTTTTCGTTATTTTTTTTGCATATATTGCAATAGCTGGCGCCGAATGGGCTGGTGCCGAGATGGCCTAGTGCCTGACTGTCCTAGTTTGAGACCTGCTGGGAGAGTGAAGTTTTTCGTACAACATCGCGTCGCATCTCGAAATCTCAATGTTTGTAAACAAACTTACTTCAAAATAGCGGCTAAGAGTCTTCATATCAAAAGGAGATTCTTAAAAAGAGTGAGAGAAACTTCATCTGTAACATTTTAGGCAGAATTTTAAATCATACGAGGTAGACCAATGACTGGAAAGATCTATGATTACTTACGATCTACCATCAGAGTTCGCTTCCACTGTTTTTTTTCTCGTCCCAGATGGATGAAGGCTTGCCAAAACGAGCCATTTTCGTCCTGGCTTAATACTAATTGTTCGGCCTAATCACTCTGCCAGTCGCAATATTCGCCAAGTTTTCAACGTTTTGGACTTTACGTTGAACCAGCGCTTCAGACGGCTTGCGCATCAATATAACCATTTTTCTGAGAGAAGCTGAGTCCAATGAAATTTTTATACTAGGTTCTAGAGAAAAAGGTCAAGTTTGTTGACGAATGAGTTTGTCAACTCGACTGACAAATAAATTTAAATTTCAGAGAAAAATGCTCCGACATTGATGAAACGTGTTTTTTTCGGAAAGTCGGCGCAGCGCACAAAATGAATGATTTTAATTTTTTGTCACTGAAATTACTGTAACTATGACTATAAAGTGTGCCTGAGCTCAATAAACTATGGTTACAGTTTATTGTTTCCCTCTTTGTGATTTCTTTTCGCTTGATTACTGTTAACACGTCAAGCTCTTCCTCTTCTCATGTATTCACCGAAATTTTTATAATAAATTTAGAGCTAATCTTGTCTTTTGCGCGCGAATTTTGTAAATTGGTGCGGTGGAATGCCATGAAAAAACTCCTCACTGCATGAGCGTCCAGAGTACGTCCATTGGAAAAGGTTTGAGGTGCATAAAGTTCATAGTGGCTTTCGATAAACAACATTCCCAACATGCATATGGACAATATCAAATCCATCAAGAATGTTCGATTTTCGTTTCCCTCGATTTCCGTGTTTCTGATTCTGTTTTGATTTTCTGCCCGATCTAGCGAATATTTCTGTCGTGTTCACAAAATTCTGGTACCTATTGATTCATGTGAATACACGTATTTTAAGCGGACTGGATTTTGACGTCAGTTATGCGTGAAAACAGGTATGAAATCTTTGAATAACCAAAATAATTTTGATATTGAATGGAAAGAAGCTGATGCTTACAACTTCGACTATTGCGGTTCCTTTTTTGGATAGTGCCGTATTGCACGAAAGATCCGAATACTTTTAGTCGGAGAAATGAGATTTCGTATTTTTCTGCATGTTCAAACGTAAAAAGCCATAGACGTTTTGTTCTATCGCGCATTTTTTCCGAGTCGCTGATCAAAGATCATGTCGTAACTTTCTACTAGACGTCTCGTACATTCTACTTATTTCACGGTCAGCTTAGCTTTTACGCCTGCGTTGTATAACTTTACGCGTTTACTGTAGCTTTTTATCCTAGCTCTGTTCCTCAGCTTCGATTTTCCACATTACTCCCCGTGGTTTCTAACCTCGCTCTCTCCATTTCTCTTGTCTCTTTCGCTTTCTACAAAATCCATTTTTCTCGCTTTTTTGTAGCCCCGGCAGCAGCAGAAGCCGAATTACCCATAATTGGCCAACGTTGTACCAGTACTGCTAGCCTTCATCCAGGAGAAGATTCGTCGCCACCGTATTATCCAGAATATGAAAAATTGGCATATTTGGCCTCGGCTAACGAAATGATGATGAACAACCATCTTCAGAGAGATAGGGCAGCCGAAAATTGTTCATCATTTTCCGAAAATGAAGAACAAGAAGCAGCAGATGAAGAACAACAACAAAACGAGCTTAAAACTAAACCGATAATGATGAATAATAATCATCAGCGTCATTACAGTAAAAACGGATTCGATTATCGTGCGAACCACAATAATAGTAGCGGTCACTACAGTAACCACCCTCATCATCATTATTACAATTTACCGTTACGTAATAAGGTCGCTGGACAAATGACCAATGGGAAGTCTGCTGCGGACCATTATTATCAGCAACAACAGAACATTCCTGTTTATGATGAGGGTCACGAAGTGAAATACCAGAAGATGAAAACGACCGTAGCCGCAGTTCAAGCTGAATTGAAGCAAGCTAAAGAAACTTTGATCGGTGAGTAATTTTATACAGTGATTGTGGACTCCAGTCAATTTATCCTAAAATAAGGCTTAGAACATGGAAAGTTGCTTTTGCAGATGAAAAACCTAGAATGCACGTGGACATTTTTTTTGTTGTAGGCCTACCTACTGCAGTCGATTTGCGAAGAAAAGTACTCGCAAGTGTAGGCTGTTTTTTTCTGCCTAAGCATCTTTTCGTGTTCCTATTCTCATTTAGAAAACAATAGACCACAGTAAACAGTTGATGTGAAGACCACTATAGCAGTTTATGCCTTTGTTGCTCAGCATCAAATGCAGCTATAATTTGTTTAAAATATGACTGGTTTGAACATAGTTAGACCGGGGTTGGTGTGAAGTGATCAGGGGCCGGTTCCATCAAAGAGATTTAAGCTCCAACTGAGCTGCACCTCAAGTTGTACCTCAACTCTGTGTGTTACATCATTTCCGTTAGGGTGCAGCTCAGCTGCAGCTTATTTCATACGCACAAAACATTCGGAAAAGTTAAACTACAGCTGAGCTGCACTTTAACGACAATGTTATAATATACAGAGTTAAGCTACAACTCAGCTGCAGCTTAGCTTTCTCGGTATGTTTTGTGTGCATGAGTTAAGCTATTTTACGACATTTTAGTCATGTATGAAGTTTAATGATCGTATTCGATCTTCCTATTGTCCTTAGTTTCAATCTTTTACTTTTCGCTTCCAAGTGCCTTCTATATCATTGTCGTTTCTTAACAGAATAGTTTCGTCAGAAAAACCTTGTCTAGCTTTAACCACTAAAACGCGTAAATATACGCCCCATTTTTCATTCTGAGTCGACCATTTTTCAAACACGCTTCAATAAAATATTGTTTTTCTTTCATTTTTCTTTATATGATATTTTGTTGTTTTTCTTTTTCGCTAGCACTGAAAAACGACAAAAAGAAGCTCAAAGCAGAAAAATTCGAATTATTGTCTCAAATGAAAGAAGTTTATTCGACGTTGGAGACCAAGGAAGCGGAATTGCGGGAATTTATTCAACAATTCGAACAGAAAATGCTAGAAACGGATCAGGGGATAAAGAAGGTAATTTGGTTTATTCTTGGCAACTTTTCGAAATTGTTTTGGGATGGCGCTAGTGTATTTTGCTTTATGAACGTCGCCAGTTCACGAAAAAATATTTTTTACTCGTGACGTCTGCAAAAAGATTTTGCGAGTCAGAACGAGAAGATTTTATTACATTAATCACGAATTAATAAACTCACAAAAATTTCTAACTGTTTTATATGTACCTACTATCGTTAGTACTTCTATAATCTATTCATTTTCAAATGATCATCAGAAAGCAAAATAATCTATAGAAATCGGTGAGCACACATTTAACCTGCATCGTAGCCCGAAATCCTCTTTCCTCAATTTGTTCGCCTAACTGCTATAGTCAACTCGAGAAAAAATAATGTCCGAATCTGCAGGTTGTTTATTATTTGCATGAAGATCTTTCTGTGCGCCCAGGCTAATTTGGAAAAAATAGAATCTACAATTGCTTTCGGGCATGATAAGAGAGATGACAATGAGCTACAGTCTGATTTTCTTAAAATGCTTCCAAATAATGAATCTGGAAAGGAAGTACAATCGTATAATTTCAGAATTTTCTGCCAAGCCTTACGTCCTATGAAACTGAAAACTTGTGAAAAAGTTCAACTAATACTCAGAAATTTTTTGAGTAAAAAATTCTACACTACAAGATTCATATAAAGATTTTCAAAACACCGTTGCGTAATTTTTCATTTTTAAACTATTTTATAAAAAACAGACTATAATTCTGATGCCGTTACTCTAATTTCGTTTGTTGCAATGCAGTCTCGTTGAAATCCGGGTTCGAATTTTCTTAATAGCAGCAATTTCTAGAAATAACTTTGCTGGGATGTAGCTTCGCTGGATTTGAACAGCCTGAAGTCCCATTTTTCATAATAAACTGAGATACAAAAAAAAATTTTCTGGTTTTCCCGTAGAAAAATCAATCGTTTTTCGAATTCACATTTTCCATATAGAGTCCATTTATTCTGAAGTGTCTGATGTAGCGAAGTCGCATCATAAGTACTATTCAAAAAGACGGGGCGCGTATCAACAGCATGATTGAAATTCATTGATAATAACCAAAGACTAGCCTACAGTAAAGGAAGGCTACATCTGCAGTAAAAGGAGACTACAAAGTTTTATTTCCTTGCACACCATTTCAAAATAAATGGACTTGAACAATTTTAGTTAATTATTGATAAAGAAAAAGCTGAGAAGGATCGTGAAGAATTTGCAGAAGTTGCTCGACAAACGTCGGAACTGTTGAACTTGACAAAAGCCAATTTGGATTTGGAACAAGCGGAAACTTCTAAATTACGCTGCCAACTCAAAGAGGTAGGTTGCAAATGTAGGGTGGAAACTGTTGATGAGTTTGAAGATTACGTAGATTATCCGAATCAAGTTAACCTCCCAACTGTCCAAGAATATGTACGGGCGGGAATACTGTTTGCATTTTCTCCGAGTCTCGTGGTCCAGATTAAATTGCGCACATAGAAAAAAAATCTCGTAGTTTTCAATCGTCATCTGAAAACGGTAATTACCACCAGTTTTCACATATTTCTGCACTATTTCTCAACTTAGTTTTCTCACGCCGAGAGTCATCCGAATGGAACATCTAACTCTTCGAAACGTATCAATTCCTCCCCCATTGCCAAATTGAACCGTTTTTCGTTTTTTGACCAAAATTAAGTAGTCTAATAGAATGAAATTTATTTGTTTTTACTGTATTTTTTCTTTTTTGTCTGACTGTACAGCTTCAAGGTCGTTTCGCTTTGCTGACCGATCGTAATCTCAATGCTGCAGAAAATTTGCATAATTTGTATGCAAATTCATCTACCAAGGACAATAGGATAAAAGTAACCGGCTGCGAAATTTCGGAGAAAGTTTCTGGCGCTACAGTAAAACCGCTGATCAAATGTTCTAGTTTCGACGAGTCTCAAAACAGAAACGATTCGACAACTGACGATAAAGCTGGCGTCCAAAACGACGACGTTTTGAGACGTCGGCGGCAAAGTACGTCGAAAAATCGATCGGGGAAAAATCAGAGTATCGCCGTTACTAGCCCCAGCAAATCTGAAAATCGCTTATCGAAACTATTCCATTTAGGAAGGACAAAATCGAAAGAAACAGCATCAGGTTAGGCCTACATTAATAATGTGATATTTTTTTTTCAATTTGTGTAATAATAAATTGATTTGATAGAGTCATTTCTACTGGATGACCCAACATTATGTTGATCAGGATCGAATATGATAAGATTTCAATATTAACTTTTCTTGATCTACATAACATTGATCAGGATAGTTCAAAAAACGGTCATTATAAATTTTTGATCGAGGAGGCTTTAGTAATGCAATACAAAAGTACTTCACGATACTACAAAAGATCTCAGCTGCAATTCAAATCAGTCATGAGACATGACGTCTATTGCAATAAACGAGATAATCACAAACTTTTTTATGTGTTTTGTGTGCAAAAAGGTTCGCGATTATCTCGAGATCATCATGTTTATTGCAACTGTCCCCAGTGGTATTGTTTAATCTCGTAGTCATATATACCACAATGAAAATAATTTTCGGGTCACTGGTAGGGCATTATCAACTTGCACAATTTATATGCGGATTTGAACGAATTTAAATTTCTTTTATATAGATTGTTCATCCATCCCCGAAACCAACGACAATAGCAGCAAAGATCAAATATCGGACGACTTGTGCATGGCCGAAAAAGCCGACAAGTTGGTCGAAGCCCGCCAAATGCCCATCGTCCGTTGGCGCCAGGCGCACGTGCTAGCCTGGCTAGAGTTAGAATTGGGAATGGGCCAATACGCCAAAATTTTCGCGGAAAATGTCAAAAGCGGTCGCGTCTTGATCAATTTGACCAACAACGAACTCGAAAGATCGCTCAAATTGACCAATCCTATGCACAAAAAAAAGCTGCGACTGGCCATTGAAGAATATAGGGCTCCTGCCCTGTGGTGAGTTGGGCATTTCTAGGTTAAAGTAACCATCTGTCAATTATCGTTTTCTTTCCACCATTTCATGTGTGTTTGCATAGTTGGAATGACCAATGACGTTCTTATTTTTCTGCTTTTTTACAGCATTCCTTGTAGATTTCGAAAGAGCTCCAGCAAATTTAAGAATAATGTCATTGGACGTAAAATTCCACATAGAACTTTGAATGATGATAGAACCTTCTTTACATGCGACAGAATTCTGAAAAAATTGGCAGGAGATCATTCTGTGAGTTGCAATGTATTTCTGCGGTAAGTGTTGATCTCTAATCATTTTTGGAATATTCACCTACGAAACTTTTGTGATAAGTCGGATGTTCATAGAAAAATTAGAGGGTGTCAGAGGATGAAGAACTGTTCAAATATCTCAGAAAGTCTTTCACGTAGATTTTCTCTCGTTTTTGCCACTTTTGCAAAAAAATGTAGCCAAAAGAAAAATTGGTCAACGTCACTTTTCAGGAAATTTCCGTTGATCAAGGAAGTCAACACGCATTTTGTGTGTACGACATTTTTGCCGTCGATCGGTCTATCGAATTACGCCGATCTGTTTCGTACAAATTTGATAGACGGACGGATTATGAACTATTTGAATAAAGATCAGATGGTCAAATATTTGAATATTAGTAAACGATTTCATCAAAATTCAATTTTGAAAGGCATCGAGCTTTTGCGACTGTTCGACTATGATGTGAAGGTGATTTTTTGCTTAATTTTTTGTGTTTTTTTTGTGTTTCTCTTTTTACTTTTCTTTTCTTTTCTTTTCTTTTCTTTTCTTTTCTTTTCTTTTCTTTTCTTTTCTTTTCTTTTCTTTTCTTTTCTTTTCTTTTCTTTTCTTTTCTTTTCTTTTCTTTTCTTTTCTTTTCTTTTCTTTTCTTTTATTTTCTTTTCTTTTCTTTTCTTTTCTTTTCTTTTCTTTTCTTTTCTTTTCTTTTCTTTTCTTTTCTTTTCTTTTCTTTTCTTTTCTTTTCTTTTCTTTTCTTTTCTTTTCTTTTCTTTTCTTTTCTTTTCTTTTCTTTTCTTTTCTTTTCTTTTCTTTTCTTTTCTTTTCTTTTCTTTTCTTTTCTTTTCTTTTCTTTTCTTTTCTTTTCTTTTCTTTTCTTTTCTTTTCTTTTCTTTTCTTTTCTTTTCTTTTCTTTTCTTTTCTTTTCTTTTCTTTTCTTTTCTTTTCTTTTCTTTTCTTTTCTTTTCTTTTCTTTTCTTTTCTTTTCTTTTCTTTTCTTTTCTTTTCTTTTCTTTTCTTTTCTTTTCTTTTCTTTTCTTTTCTTTTCTTTTCTTTTCTTTTCTTTTCTTTTCTTTTCTTTTCTTTTCTTTTCTTTTCTTTTCTTTTCTTTTCTTTTCTTTTCTTTTCTTTTCTTTTCTTTTCTTTTCTTTTCTTTTCTTTTCTTTTCTTTTCTTTTCTTTTCTTTTCTTTTCTTTTCTTTTCTTTTCTTTTCTTTTCTTTTCTTTTCTTTTCTTTTCTTTTCTTTTCTTTTCTTTTCTTTTCTTTTCTTTTCTTTTCTTTTCTTTTCTTTTCTTTTCTTTTCTTTTCTTTTCTTTTCTTTTCTTTTCTTTTCTTTTCTTTTCTTTTCTTTTCTTTTTTTTCTTTTATTTTCTTTTCTTTTTCTCTTTATTGTTCTCCAGTTTTCGAAGATCCT
The DNA here is from genome assembly GCA_963922205.1 of Romanomermis culicivorax. NCBI lineage: Eukaryota > Metazoa > Nematoda > Enoplea > Mermithida > Mermithidae > Romanomermis > Romanomermis culicivorax. Next base: position 290,582 of record CAWUHX010000347.1, read on the forward strand.
ATTTCTTAGCTGTTGAACAAGCGGAGGGTTGCATGCGAAAAAGAAAACGAAGATTTGCTAGTTTGGACCAACGCTCGTTTGTCCAAATGGCTGAGACAAATAGATTTGGACGAATATGTTTCGAATATAGAAAATTCTGGCCTCCATGGTGCTGTGACTGTTTTGGACGCCGGTTTCTGCGCCGAAACGTTCGCTAACGTTTTAAAAATCCCTTCCCACAAGAAAATGATTCGAAAACATTTGGCTGATGAATTCGACGTTTTGCAACAACAATCAAGGTTCGGATATGATACAATTTTAAAATAATACAATTGGAATTGAGGGGAAAACAGTTCAAGGCTTTTTACTTGAAGTTCTAGCAAAGCAGAAAGCTTATACTCCTTTCTCAGGAACCGAATATTGTCCGATCAAACTTTCAAACCGAAAGACTATGCTGTAGGCAGATCGATACCGAAATCACTGTCGTCAACCAAACATTTTATGAGATCTAATACGGCGGACGGTCACGAAAACAGTGGATTCGAAGGATTGGCAAACTTGAAGAAAAGAAAAGGAATCAGGGTGGGTATCTTAAAACTGCCAAAATTCACAAATTTTGATGGATGTAAAAAATCGGACAATTTTCTCAGTAAAAGTCAAATTTCGGATCAGTCGTTTATAAAGTTTTCTTGACTTAAAATAAAAACTTAAATTGTACTTTCTTTGGATTGGTACTTGGACAATTTTCGAGAAAGTATATGTTGCTTATAACTCATTGAGCCTGCGTTTAGGATTAACAATATTTGTGTATTGTTGTTGTCCAATCATAATGGTCTACAGTAATAGGCAAATATTGGCTTCAGGAAGAGAAGGTTAACTGTGTAGACCTATATTAACAAATATATTTAATCTTAGACCTAACGTTCTTTCGTTGCATTTTTTTGCTCTATAATTTGTTCTTTTTATGACCGGGTTTTTTCAGGGGTCCATCGTTCGAGCTTTCGGGTCCAAAACCGAAAACAACGATTACGAAAAAGTCGATTCGGATTTTTTATTCAAATTTGGCGATGAATTAGCGACGACCAAAGTCCAATCAGCGGAAAATTTTTCGAAATCTGACGATACGGGGCATCATAACGGCGAGCCGTCGTCGGCCGCCCGTCATATGAGTGGTTCGGTTGGCGCCGGTTTGGACAGATCGTCGGCCACGTTGAGTTCGACGACCAGCGATCTGGGTAGTTCTATCGAAAGATCTCAACATTTGAAAACGATTTTGGCGCCGGCTAGCCAAGTCTTGACTCAAAAACCTATGACGTCGGTGAGGCCACTATTGGATTTCACATGCATTTCATCTTGATCCGAATCTTGATTTTATTGAACATTTCCACACGAATCTGTCTCATTAGACTATCTAACATGTTTCTCACATTTAGTGCAATAAAAAATCCTGGGATTGTATCCACAACTAATTTGCATGTGCAAATTTTTCAAACAGTTGTATCTTCTGTGTGGATTATTCGATCACTGTTTGAAATATATTTCGACTGCTCTCCGGAAAAAGTATAGCGTCAAAAGTAGGCTGAAGAAGGAACATGATAATCAGCGTGGGAATACCGAACCTTAAAAAGTTGAGACAGCTTAATTTTGATTTGACACATAAATCCGAAACTGATCGTCTTTCTGATGCTGTAACGTAGCACTTTTCGGACATTATATAAAATTTTTTAGAATGAATCGACGCCCAAAAAGTGTTCTGGCGTCAAACTGGCCGCCGCCAATTTATTCGGTTCTTCTTCGCCCCTGCGCCGTACGGGTTCGTCAACTACGGTGAAAAATGGAGGCGGCGCGGAACATTCGTCCGGCTCAACCGCCTCCTCTTCATTCGGAAATGTTTTGCGGGCTTCGTTATTCCTACGCTCGAACGACCACGACCGACTGGTGGTGGATCCGCAAAATAAGACCCGGAGCGACCTATGGGGTCGATCGCCCTGCTCCACTTCCTCTTCACCGGCAGCGTCGTCGTCGAATAACAACAATAACTACGTCAAAATGCGGCGCAAAAAGTTGGGCGGCAACGGCGACGAAAAATCTAGCGGCGGCGGTGATGGCGGTCGTTCTTTGGGCGCGTGCAAAAGACCCCATTCAATGGGCGACTTTTCTATTAAATCCATTTCGCCATTCTTCGATCATCAATTAAACGATAACCAAAAGTCGAATGAAGCCAAAAATGTAGATCATTCGTTGATTACGTATTTGGTCAATAAGCAATTGTCGAAAAATTGGGTTTCGGTAGAAAATCTACATAAAAATCACATGGATTCGAGCGAACAAAAAGTGAGGAAAATTGTTACATTGCTCTGGAAATTCGTGAGCTATCGACTTTCCATATTGTTATAACCTTCCATCACCATAATGTTCATTGTTTTCATTTCAGCCTTTCTCATGCTCATACGCCCACAATTTTTTGACATCTTTTTTAGCACCTTTTTGTATTACTCTTCCCTGCTTGCATTTATAAAAAAGACGTATTTTCTGTACTTGGGTCCGAAATTTTCGTCTGTACAAGTCCAAAAAACGTTACAAAAAAGGATTAAAGTAAAAAAGGCGTAAGCGCAAATAACATGATGCGGAAAAGTCGAATGAAACTTCAAAAAACTAAAGACTGATGCAGAAAAATGAAATGACGCTACTTAAAGCTGACTCTAGCTTCGTGTCACGTGACCATTTTTAGTTCGAAAGCTCCGCATCATCGAATAACGAACCTCCACCGTCCAGCAACGAACGTCGAAAAATCGAAACGATCGCCGAATGTCGCGAATTGGAAACCAGTGGCGAATATCAGCAATCTGTCAAAGCCGCGGACGATAATCGCTCCACGGACAATAATTTTCCGCCGTTTCCTTGCGTATCATCATCGATTTCCGCCATAGACGACGTTTCTCCCAATCGCAAAATCTACGAACAATGTCGTAATGATAGTCTACTGTCACGCGGCGGATGGCGAAAACGCCGAGCTCGCAGCGTCTACAGTTTAACCGTGACTCCGACGCTCAGGGAACAAACTGAATTTTGGCCGGCGGAAAACGGCAACGTCGATAAGACGCCCCAACCGTTGACATTCCAAGTGAGAACTGGTCTATCGGAACAAACTACTGCCACAAGTTGCCGCCAATTCGACAACCAATTGTTCGCAATCTTGAAAGCGGAGCATAGTTGTTCATTTGGCCAACAAATCAAACGATCTTCATCGTTGAGCACGGCTCACGAAACGGAATTGTAATTATTCTAAATGATTAGTTTAGTAGTTCATTAATTTTGATCATGCAGCGTGAACGGTAGGATTTTCCAAAACACTCCTTCTCCGCTGCAGATTTTTTTGTGCAAAGGCGATCAGGAATCAGTTTTAGCTATTCTACAGTTAGATTGGAACTATTAGAAGAAATCCGAAGCTGTGCCCTAATTTTCTACTGTAATGGGTTAATTATAGATTTTTTATAATATTTATTCTTTCTGAAAGGTGAAAGAAGATTCATTTGTTTTTTCGCTTTAAGCTTTTTCTTCTTATGCAAAAAGCAATAGTCTTTTCTTATATTGAAATGTTTATAGTGTATTGTTTTCTTCATTATGGCTATTTTTATGATGACTATGAATATATTGCTTTTGTTGCGCTTCATTTGTTCCTATAAATTGATGTTTGATACAAATGAAGAAAAAGTTTAGTGGCAACGGATGTACTCTTGTCATGCATAAGATCAGGGACAGTGATACCAGAAACAACGCCTTTCTTCTGAAATCAAGGGAGTTCCGCTACGAAACAAAAATTCTACAATATGCTATCTGTTTAGCCAATGTAAGTGTCGAAGATGGTCATCCTGACAATACACACATTACGACCACTTGTATTAAGACACACTTTCTGAGAAAATTCAGCTTCTCATACAGGGAGTTGTGATAAGTAAAAAATTAACTCTACCTGAAAATCACATATTTCGTGTAACTTGATGCGCTAGGAACGGAAATGATATTCATTTCTTCTGAAAATCAAAACTCACATACTTACAGTAAGACAAAAGTAGACAGTTTTTTTATTTCTGACATAAATACATTTCTTTCAACTTTTGCTCACTTGGAATAACGGAACACCTGGTGTAAGGGGACATATCTACCGCTAAAGTTAAAGGTAAGTAGCACCAAAAGGTTCCCTATACAGTAGGTAGTTTACGATGTCTTCTACCTGCTAACAGAATATGATGGAAATTCATGTCCTGCTAGAGGATCGCAGGACTCGGAGTATGAATACCATTTTCTAATGATTGCGACCTCTTGGGCAAATCAAAATTTGATAAATTTCAAAAATGAGACAATAGAACAAGTTTCGTATGCTAAATTTTACCGTGATGCTCACCTCGCATAAAAAATTTTCGCATAGCCACAGTACCCAAAAGTTGGGAATTTTCGCATTTTGGGCATTTTTCGGTTTATTCACGAGACTTAAGATGTATTGGTCTAGACATGACCTAGCTTTATGGTTGAACATTCGTTAGATGCGGAACACGCTTCTCTATAACGTGGTATAAAATTTTTTCCCCTATTTTGCATTTTACACTTTTCAGCAAGTTATGAAGTGAGACAACAAAAATATTTAAAAAGCTGAGTTTTTTCCATAAAAATGACTATACCCACTAATGAAGCTCAAAAGGGCCGTGTGCAACGGATAGTACACGATATCTCCCAAGTGCCTACAAAAAATGCCAAAAATTCACAAACCGCTAGCGGCTTAAATCTATAAAAAACTGATAAGTATTTTAGTCGATAAAGTTTGATTTGCAAGTCCATCAACAAAACTTAGCTTTTCTTGAAATTTTATGTTTCAGATTGAAGGATAGACAGCACTGAATGGACATAAAGAAAAAATAAAGCACCAGACTTGAAACAGTCGCTTTGGAATAGATCACTTCCCATAATCAAATTCCGATCAGAGCTTAGAATATTTCAAAGCTTCTGCTTTATCTTCCTCCCATAAATCGTTTGCTTCAGTAAGATAGTAGTAGGCTCGTTGGTCTTCACCAAGGCGACTTGTTTCCAACGACCAGAAACCTGCAATTTGTTGCACTGTTAGTTCGTCTTTGGAAACTGTCCCTTTTTGTGTGTCAATCTGAACATCATTTCAGGATCGAACTCTTGTTTGAAACAAAGTCCTTCATCAAATTTTCTTGCCATAAACTGCTTTTGCTGTAGCATGAGCGTTTTACATGTTTACATGCTTTTACATACAAACATTTTTGTCGTCTCATTTTCAATACTTCAAAACTTGATGAAAAAGGTAAAATGCGAAATAAGGAAAAAATTTTATACCACATTATAGAGAATTGTATTCCGCATCTAATAAATGTTCAACCATAAAGCGAGGTCATGTCTACATAGACCAAATGCATCTTAGGTCTCGTAAATAGACAGAAAGGTGTCAAAAAATGCAAAAATTTTCAACTTGGGGGTATTGTAGCTATGCAAATTTTATTTTTTAAGCATAGTGAGCATTACATTAATATTTAGCATACGAAACTTGTTCTAATGTCTCATTTTTGAAATCAAATTTTGATTCACCCACGATATAGGTCCCAATTATCAGAAAATGCAATCATAAGATGGTATTCACACTCCAAGTCCTGCGATCTGCTAGCAATGAATTTCCGCTTTTTTTGTCAGCAGGCAGAAGACATTGTAAACTAGTATAAGGAATTTATTGGTGCTTCTGAACTTTACCGGTAGAGATAGTGATTTTTGTAAAAACATAACCATTTTCGTCCATACTTTATACGCATAAAAAATAAGGAAAATAAAAGTATCGTTTATTGATATATTATTGAGCTGTAGTACATCCCGTCGTCATGTATAACATTACAATTTTGGTCAAAATTAATATTGGTACAAGCATAGATGCACATAGGGAGGTCTGGACCTCAAGCATATTTTGATTTTAACTCTGACTTGGTTCCTAAGACATTGGACGCAAAAAGGCTGGGGCGACTCTTTTAATATCTGTAGACAGTGATGTGGAACAAAATATGTAGATCGGTGGTGGATGCGGCGAAAATACAATAAACTAAAATTATGTAAATAAGGGCGATGGGCGACAAAGTAAAAATGGCAGCGCACTGAAAAATGATGGGAAGCGATAAACCCAAAAATGAGCGAAAAACTAGAACAACATGTCCTTTTAAGGACCTTGTCGGCTACAGTAAGGCGGCGGAGCTCACGACGCCCAGGCTAACTTCCGCAGAAAAAATGGTGCAGAAGATGCCTGTGGTCACATAGACATTTTCCCAGTTACCTTTAGCATTGAAGCCGACTTTAGTGCCTATCCTAGACATATGAACGTCTTTAACAAAAACTTCTCAACTAAGGGGCATGTAATGCACCCAAAATAGCCATGAGCGCGTAGAGCTCTCTGGCAGAAAGTTTTTAGCTAAAGGGGCATACTGTAGCCCACGTGAAAAAAGAAACAAAATAAAAGTGAAGGATATAACAAAACGAAGAAATCGAATAAAATGGCAAATGATTATGAAATAAAAAAGTGGCGAAGAATTATCAAAAATAAAATATCAGCATGATGAGGATCATGTGACGTTGGGATTTGATCGGCACATGACACCTTCATGACACCGATCCTGATTGTGAGTCAGACCTCCCGGTTTCGATGCCAATTGTTTTTAAAATTCGGTTGGTAGAAGCAAAAAAATTTGAAATTTTGTTTTGAGTATTAGCAGCATTTTGATTTGTTTCGTCAATAATTATTCATATGTTCTTCCTTTTTTGTTCTTTTTTCCTAGTGATCCAATAATGTATAGCTGAAAAATTGACAAAAACAAAATAGAAAAATCAGGAAAAGAATCATGCGATTGGATGGCTGATGTCATCAAAGGAAAGATAAAGCAAAGCAAAACGATTCTATTAAATTACAAAGTCTCACATGATTTTCTTCGAAATACTGACTTTCTGCAGCCTTAACCTTGTCACACGTGGACTAAAATTTTTCAGAATATTTCTTGCATATAATTACTTTGCTTTTGTAACACACTGTAAATATTTGTGGTTTGTTGGCATGTTTTCGGAAGTAGAAAAATTATAAACCTGTACTCATACACGCACAGCCTAGAAATTCCGATGGGCGTCGGCCAGGACAGGGGGTGGAATACAAATTTTATTATTTCTTGGTAACAAAGAGATAGGTCTTCTTAATATGCAGGCTTCATATTCTTCCGTCTATATTAGTAAAATATATGAAAGTATTTGCTTGGTCAGCCATTTTTTAAGTTTTAATGTTACAAGTATGCTTGGGTAAAATTGTTATGATTGCTATTGTTATGGGATGTTTTAATCTTTTCCTCATTTTCCTTCATCTCCTTCATCAATGATGGGTGGTCGAATCTGTTGGGAGTCATTCAAACTTTGCTCAAGGTCTAGGCATCTCTATGTACATATATGCTTGTATCAATATTCATTTTGACCGAAATCACAATGTTATGCATGATGAGGTGAAACAGCACTTTCGTTTTTCATATTTGGCTCATTGAAGGCCATATGGTTGCTCTTCAAGCTGACAAAATTTGGAGTTCGGCCCGAACTTATTTAGGTTACTATAGTCCAAAATGTGCAAAATTTTAATAGGTAAATCTAAAAATTTTGGGTTGTTTTGTTCATAGAAAAGTTAAAGAACAATTTTTTGATATGAATATGACATAGAAATGAAACTCAACATCTGCTCTATCATCTAAAGAAAATCCGAACAAAATATAGTGCAAATTGACATGTACGCGAAAATGCAACATCAACCATTTTTCCAGTTTCGTGCAAATTTTCGCAGCTTTACATGTCTATAACATCGTGAAAAATGATTATCATGGTAAGCGTCAAAAACTGAACAACATATGTAAAATTTGGGAAAACTTTTTTTAGGTCATCGGACCCAGCGGTGATCCTTACAGAAGGTGACTCATAACAGTCGTCTGTCAACTTATATACTTTTCTTTCAGTCTGGGATGGAGTAGCTGACTAACGAACCTCATTGGTGGGGGCTGGAGTACCTGTTCTCTAGCACACTTGGTGGATTGGGCTGGAGCAGCTTTCCAAGGTTGGGTCTGCAGTAAGGCTATTTTCGGAGCTTTCGCAATCTGTTAAGGAGGCTCTGTCAAGAACCACGCTTTTACGCGGAACCGTAATTTCTCATATTCCCTTACTTCGCCCAAATTATAAATATTTCCCTAAAAGAATAAAACTTTGTTTTTATCTAGATACGAATTTGTTTTCTTGTGATATCCACTCCCTTCTTAATATTGTTATGAGTTCCGAAACAGTCCCACGGGTGACAAAAGATCATTTTCGAAATTAAAATAATAAAAATCTACTGAATGACGCACAAACCAGTAAATCAATAGGTTAAATCTCAGCGAACCATTGTATAAAATCAAACAACAATTTCTTTGTGCTAACGGTTTTCTATTAAAACGCTTGAACACACAATCGAATATTACAATTGTTTTTCGAAAAAATCTGCAAATTCAGAATCAGATTTTGAATCATCAGGATTTCAGGTAGGGGTAATACGCCCTCATACCCCCCCATGGGACAGTCTGGCTACAATGGTCAAATTTTATAGTGGAAATTTAAAGTTTTGCAGATTGTTCTGCCTGACAATCAACCAAAATATATCAGACTGATGTTCCGTCTACATGTAGCTTCTGATTCTGAAAAAAGATATCAAGTTCTAAATCGATCAATCGCGCTACAGTCAAAGAATCGTGAATAACAAATGCGTGTTCGATATCTTCGTCGCACAATACAATTTTGTCGCATAATTTTAATCGCACAGCTTCTTGGTGGAAATTTGGTGGGCACCAACCATCCTTACGCCCGTAAAATAGAGTTATTTTCGACGCGAATTGCCTAAAAATGTCCAAATCGACAGTTTGTACATATTTCAATTCGTCGCGGGCCAAATGCAAAACGTTTTTAGCAATCCTATAGTCACATAAATTTCCAGCCGCCCGTAAAACGCTATGCGGCGTCGATTTCTGTCGCCCATTATCGACCAGAATTTTATCCCCCAATCGCCAACGGATTAAGCGATTTCTTAACCAAGACGGCAAAAACGACAAAACGTAAGTGGCAAAAATGAGCAGGTAATGCAATTTGTAGTCGAAAATTTTGGACAGACGGAGGCCGTTAGGCGTTTGTTGCATACGTTCGAAAACCGGAAATAATAAAAAACAATGTCGGACGTCGTAGCCCAATTTGCCGACTAGAATGGCCAATTTTTTCAATACCATATAAGCTCCAATCGAATGACCGGCTAAAAATAATTTACACTCTTTGGGGATATATGCCGAAATAAATTCCAATTTATGCTCGATTTGTTCTGACAAATTGTACGACGCTATAAACATAGGATATTGATGTTAACATTTATTGGAGACCCTAACGCAAAAACTTAATGCGTATCTAACATAATTTGAAATAATACTTTATATTACTAACTATCCTCAGTCGAAACCTTTGGTTAAATTCCAAATTACGGTCATGGCTTTTCTCATTGCTTTCAATGATTTTCAAAAAATTTTGAATGTACCTTAATTCAAATAATTTCGTGGTAAATTCAGGCCATATTGACTACACCCTTGATTTTCAGATTCTTATCCATCTTACCAGAGTCATATTGCCAATGATGATAATCATGATTGGAATGCGAAATAACGACGAATGTGAAATCCGGCTTTCTCACGGACAACTGGGTTAAAAATTCTTCATAAAAGCTACACGCACCGGGGTTTCCTTAAAATGCCGAAATTGTAAATTTTGAACTAATTTTATGCGTATATTTTTACCGGGGATAAATAGAAGCACGTTATGATGATGCAAATTATCTAAATTATTATCAACCTTCAATAAATTTAAAGCGCCGATGTTGAAAATTTGGACTTTTGTGTTCGAAAGATCGACCCACGAATACATCTTTTAAGGAGTCTAAAAATGTATACTAACATGTAGATGAACAGGAATACAGTTCTGTACAGCAAAAGTTTTAAGACACGATTTCTCAGGGGTTCTACTTTCCCTATGATAAGTTGAAAATTAATCATATCTCAAAATGAGAGATTTAGGGTAGTTTCGTGCGCTGAGTTCCATGGTATCATTGGTTTTGCTTGAAAACGGAAATTTCCGCCGCTACAGTATGGTAAAGTTTGAAAATTGATCTATTTTTGGCATTTTTCAGTGCTTTCGGTAGCCAAGCGATATTTCAGGATCGAATTGATCTTGTTTGATGAAATTTTACAGAGGAGAGAATAAGCTCTCTTGTGATGTAATATTTACAGTAGTAAATAATTGCATATTACACTTTTTCATAAGGTTTAATGTGTCGGAAATGAGCCGTCAAAATTGAAAAAAAATTTGTTAATGGGCACTCCCAAGCACCTTTCCATTCGATGCCGCAAAATTTTATTTCCTCATTTTATAGCTCATGCATTCTTACTGCATTGGTAAAATTTTCATCAAGATTTTTGTACCGTTTGGAAAGTTTCAAGGCTATATAGAAGACATACTCATGGAAATCGCCCAGAAGTCACTGCATTTCCCAGGTGGCCCTTGTCTACCTCTACCTTCACAAACGAACATTTTACACTATGCAAAAAAGTCTGAACAGTCGAAAATGAGAAGCAAAAAAAGAAAAATCCTGTTTAGGGGCACTCCCCAACACTTTACCTATGATGCCGGGGAATTTCATATTTTATTCTTTAGTTCATAGATTCCTACGGTAGCTGTGAAAGTGACATCATCACCATGGCACACCGTTTTGGCAGCTGTAGAGATTTGCATACACTGCACCGTCATTCTAATATGTTTTTGAATCTGGATAAATGTTCAATCACTGATGTTTTGGGAATACAGGATGCTTTCTTTAATCAATACATTATAAGAAAAAATGGGGCTCGAAGTCCTGATAAATTTGCATTGATCTAGGTTTGATGGTTCCTGAACAAAGTGCTTCAAATGAAAAATCGGAAACTTCGCAAATTTTCATTAGATTGCAGAAATTGGGTGATTGTTCGAAATCCATTTACAGGAAAACAGCAAGAGGTATTCGGATACTCTTTGCTTTATTAGAAAGGCACTGCAATGTACTATCATTTGCTCTATTTTTGTCTGGCTAACATCACGTGGTGTAAAACAGGGTGCCTTCAACTAAGAGCACTTTCGCACAGCTTATAACATAGGCCGGAGTCCAGCCGACATTTTATTTTGTAACATTAAGCTCGCAGCTTCGATTTTTTTCAACAAAATTCCTGAAGTGAGAAGGTTTTGTTGCGTCTCTTCTGAGGCATTCTGTTGCCCAACCATTGTAAATATGTAGTATTTTGGTCAACCATGGATAGTAGGGAAGGCTGGACAACCCAGACGGTGTATATTTCATGACCCATTTTCTTAAAATGGTGGTATGAGCCCACTCAGAAAAAAGCGGAGAGGCACACGAGTTTCGAACTTTACTTCAGACGATACGGTCACCTCTACTGAAAACACACAAAAAATTAAACAATAAAAATACGGACAAATGACAGATCAATCATAATTATAAGTGAAAACGAAGAAAAACAAAATTCATGGGTGGAGAAAACTTGATACAAAAGAATAATAAATGAGAACGGCTAATTTACATATACACAATCAAAATATTTTTTTTGGTGGATCATATTACAAACAGATCGATGAAATTTTACCAGTGATTCGACCCACATCTTTTCTTTTTATTCGTCCAATTTGAACGTTTTCATTGTTTCCTGCATCCCCTTGGCATATTTAGTTGCGTTAAACACAATTTTTGTATCAACTTTCAGAATGTGCAGACACCTACAGCTCCCAAAACGGTACATTAATTTGATTGAAATTTTAACACAATATGTCACACACTAGTGGCCACAGAAATCCAGAAAAAATTCTGCGGCATACTATGGGAAGGTGCCAAAGTAAGGCTCCAAATGACTTTTTCGTTCTATTTCGAAGGGATTGGCAATTCTTTTTTATATCCGAATATACAGTTTTTCATTCGGTTTTTGTTGACTGGATTATGGTCAAATGCTGAAAATGAAGCTCTCTCTCAGAGTAAGATTATCATCCAACATGCTAGATACTATATTTTTATACCTATTGTCTGACACAAATCAGTACTGTCGTCAAAATCGTTTACATAGAGCTCTTACTGTAAAATTTTTTACATGAAAAATTCTTAAAGGTTAGGTCAGTACGCTCACAAATTTCCATCCTTATATAATATATTGTTCATCAGAAAATCGTGAAAATGTGAAATAGTACTTGCTTTCCACTTATTTAGAAGCATTTCAAGAAAAACAGACTGAAAGATTAATTGAGTGGCTTATTTTTAATATGTAATTAATTTTTATATTTATAATTTAATTTACAGTTTAATTTAAGGTTCAATTTTATTTATTGTAATTTTTTATATTTTGATTTTTCCAAGCTAAATTAAATTTATAGTTTAATTACAATTTAATTTTTCAATCTTTCAAAATCTAATTTGAAACTAAATTTTTTAATTTTTCAAAATCTAAATTAAAATTTAAGTTAATTTAAAATTTAATTTAATTTAAAATTTAATTTAATTTAAAATTTAATTTAATTTAAAATTTAATTTAATTTTAATCGTAATTAATTGAAATTTAATTTTAATTGTAATTTAATTTTAATTGTAATTTAATTTTAATTGTAATTTAATTTTAATTTTAATTTAATTTTAATTGTAATTTAATTTAATTGTAATTTAATTTTAATTGTAATTTGATTTAATTGTAATTTAATTTTAATTTAATTTAAAATTTAATTCTAATTTAATTTAAAATTCAATTTTAATTGTAATTTAATTTAAAATTTAATTCTAATTGTAATTTAATTTAAAATTTAATTCAAATTGTAATTTAATTTAAAATTTAATTCAATTAAATTTAGTTTGATTTAATTTAAAATTTAATTTGAAATCGAATTTAACTAAATTTAAAATTTAATTCAATTAAATTTAGTTTGATTTAATTTAAAATTTAATTTGATTCAATTTGAAATCTAATTTAACTTAATTTAAAATTTTATTCAGAATTCAATTCAAATTTGAATTTAAAAATTAAAATTATAATCTGAACGCAAAATTAAAAATTCAATCCTGCCACATCTAATCTGTTACATCCGCGAAATTTTTCCGCCGTTTAGTTATATGGTGAATGGCACTCCGCCTTTTAGACGTATCCAAATCATATCCGCCAAAATATCCGCCAAAAATCATATCCGCCAAAATATACATATCCGCCAAAAAAATTTTGGAGTCGGGCAAAACCATTGGAAAATTTGGAAAAAAATATCCGCCATCCACCAAGCATATCCGCCTTTTAGACTTGCAGAGGGCGGATTTCGTCATTTTCCGCATCCGCCGATTAGACATCAATATCTGCCCAAAAAGTGCGGATTCCGTCATTTAAATCCACCAATTAGGCAGCGGATGTGCGGATTCCGCATCCGCCATTCGTATCCGCCGATTAGACCATATCCGCATCAGCATGCGGATTCCACCAATTAGTTATACCCTTCGGCAACCAACCCACATAGATCAATTGAAATTTATCAGGACTTCGAGCCAGCAACACTATTTCTTCTTATGTATTAGGAAAAGAAACATTCTGTATTCCCAGAACTTAATTGGTTGGGCATTTATCCAGGTTCAAAAAATATTTGAATGACAGTTCAGTGTGTGCGAATCTCTACAGCTCCCAAAACGGTGGGCGATAAGGACGATGTTACTTGCTCAGCTACTGTAGGAATGTATCAACTAAAGTATGAAAAGATATAATTCCGCGGTGTGAAGGTGATTGGGAGTGCCACTAAACAGGATTTTTCTTTTTTTTGCTTCTCATTTTCGACAGTTTAAACTTTTTTGCACAGTGTAAAATGTTCGGTTGTGAAACATTTAGTACATCAAACAATAGTCTGTTGGTTATTCGAAAATTTTATTATACAGATAATAAATGTATGACAAGGGGTAGACAAAGACCACCCCGAAAACTGCAGTGACTTCTGAGTGATTTCTATGAGTGTGCCCAACGGTGCGAAAATTTTGATGGAAATTTTACCAATACAGTAAGAATGTATTAGCTACAAAATAAGAAAATAAAATTCTGCCGCATTCGATGCGTAGGTGCTCGGTAGTGGCCATAAACAAAATTCTTCCAATTTCGACGGCTCGGCTCATTTCCAGCCCGTTAAACTCGTTTAAAAAGTGTAATATGCAAAAATTTATTTTGAATATTACATCAAAAGATAGCCCATTCTCTCCTGTGTAAAACGAATATACATTTATCGGATAAGAATCCTGGTATAGCGCTTGGCTAGTACGACCACTAAAAAATGCCAAAAAATCATCTAATTTCAAACTTTGGCATTCTTAGATGGCGTGAATTCTCTTTTTTAAGCAAAACCAGATTTGAAAAATAGGGTGTAACCAGGAGTCGAACCTGAGTTATCAGCATTCCGGGCTAATGTCCTCACCACTAGACCACGACCACACCACGAGGTGATCCCAGATTAAGGTGCTCCGCTAGGCTACGATTCTTTAGCATACAACTGCAATGCTTGGTGATCGTGAACCCGGTGGCGGATCCAGAAATTTTTTCAGGGGGTGCGGTGCTCAAAATTAAGTATTTTTCCAAAAAAAAATTCAAAAAATTTTCAAATTTGCCTATAGGTATACAGAAAAAAATCGTATTTCAAAAGTTTCGGGGGGGGGGGGCGGCCGCCCCCCCCGCCCCCTAAATCGGCACTTGCGGGAACCTACGACTTTTGGCAAATAGAGATTTTGATGTTCTAGAACGCTAGGGACAATGCTTCCTTTCAACTTTTATTTCCTAAACAGAAGGCTAATTTTTTAGTAAATTCAACGAATTTTCAGTCGGGCAAACTACAATTCAGAAACCAGGCAAGCAATTAAAAATTTGGATCCTTCAACCGGAAAGAATTCCTACTTAGACTCAAAATGCTTTAATCACGCAAAAGTCAAAATTTTTATGAAGATCGCTAAAAAATTTTTGGGAAAATATAACCGAAAAAATCTAGCTTTCCGTCAGAAGCAATACAAGATCAAACATTTATCCATAAATATGTTGATAATTAAGAGCTATAGGCATTAGCTAGAATGGCATTTTTTAACCACGCACTAGAATAATATAGAAAGATTATAAATGAATTAAAATCCGACCAGTGTTTTTTTGGTGCCAAAACATGGTTCTTGGCACACAAAAATTTGGAATGGCACAAAAATTTTTGAGCGTTTGTGCCAATTGACACAAATTTTTTCGCTGGTCTGGGGCTAAGTTTCATTGAT